>PVKE010002851.1:0-77922 GCA_004027555.1 Craseonycteris thonglongyai
CTTAGTTTTTTACCTGGTACTTTGGGGCAGGTGGTGGGGGGTGCGGGTGTGTGTGAGGGGTGGGGGGTGGGGCAGGGGATGAGAAATCAAACAAAAAACAAACCCAACAATGTTCTAGCAGGAAAATGTCATAATACAAATTCTGCTTAAGAAATTTCTGCACTGAAAATGGAATCATGAAAACTTTACTAATATTCGTGTACTTTGGATAATACTTCTCTTCCCATAAGTTAGTTGGCTATGAAGGTTTGGTCTTACTTCATAGCAAATTCATAGCAAATTCACTTAATTTACTAATTCCAAATATGTAGTCTTCTGGCTCGGCTCTGGTGACTAGGTTCTAAACTATTATAAACTTTCTGGCTCTACAACCTCCTTCCTCTATTTGATCAGATATGTTCTTATCTGGTCAAAACATGCTTTATGGGGAAACACCCTTACCCTATACCACCATGACCCTTTCCAGTCCTGGGGGCTAAGATGCACTCAGGTGTATGAAAGTTCAAATACAGTACTCTGTGTCCCTACCCTCAGAGGAAACTGAATCCTGGTGACATTATTTGTACCCCCTGGTCCCTGAATGCCAGACCAATCTTTTTTCTTGCACTTCCTGGTAGATTAATCCTTTTTTACCTCTTTTGGCTTAGCCCAGTTTGAGTTAGATTTATATTATATGTAATATAAAAAAATATAATGAACTGAGCTGTGCTATTCACTTCCACTGCATTTCCTAGTTTCGTTATTACACTTGATCTTAGCCAAAGGGCTGGGAAGCGATACTAGTTTCATTATTAGTAGAATTCCATCATGTTACAAGTCAAAAATATATTGCATGTCACAAACATAAGGAAATTAGCAAACAAAATATTTTTCTGTTTTTCTACCAAATTCTCCATATTTTGGGCAGTTTTATAAAAACTGCATGCATTTATTTATGTCTATATGCACATAAAAAAATAACACAGTCTAAAAAATATACAATGTTAAGTAAATCTTTCTGCTACCTCCAACCCTAAATACTACAAATCCCTTTCCCTGAGACTACCAGTTACCTGGTTGTTGTATACCCTTCCAGAGATAGTCTACACAAATATGTATATTTGTAACTAAACACACCCTATTTATAGTATTGATGGCATTCTTTATACAATTATAAACTTTGTTTTACATTTTAAAATATTTTGTGCTCTTTTGCTTCCTAAAGAAAAAAAAAATCCCATATCCCAACCCATGTATCACATACACACTAGTTACATAGCCTCCTTTCCCTCCCATCAACAAAGTAAAAGGCTTCCATTAATTCGGATTTATAATTTTCAGGACTATGTTATACTTTCATTATATACTTTCATTATATACTTGTAGGTAATTTCATTGTTTATGGGTTTTCAAATATTAACCATACTCTACATATTTTATAGACAATTACTTTTTGGGTCAGTATTACAAGTATATTTCTGATTTTTTAAAAAAAATATTTTTACAGATTTATTTTATTGTTTTTGACAGAAAGAGAGACAGAGACAGAGAGAAACAGAGAGGAGTGGGAGGGCCCAGAGCAGTCTCCATAGTTGTATATCATCAGTTTCAACATAGTTTCACTCTGCAGGTGGATGTGGCTGCACAGGGCAGGAACTGGGTCGGGGGCCTCCCTTACAGGAAGCATTCCCCAGGGATGAATTGAACTGTGGGTTTCCCACATGGGAAGCACACCCCAGTTCACCCACCTCAGCATATGGGTCCGCATGAGCCTAGCTGGGACCAGAACTCAATCCCCGGACCCTGCAGCTGCAAGGTAAGTGCTTAACTGGCTAAGCCATCCTGGCATTCCCACTTAATGCCTTGGATCTTCATTCAACTTATTACATGTATCAGTTCAATATCACCAAGTCCATTGTATGAATATATATCACAACTGTATATTCATTCGCTAGTTGAACATTTGGGCTGTTTCCAATTTTTGGTGCTTATTAATAAAGCTGATACAACCATTTGTATATTGCCCATTTTTGTGTAAACATACCTTCATTTTTCTTAAGAAACACCAAGGAGTGAAATTACTGGGTCCTATGGTAAGTGTGTGTGTTTATATACTATATAACTGTAATATATACATATATATTACATATAGTATATAATTTACATATATATTATATTTTATTTATTATAATTTTATTTAATTAATAAAATATATTTAATATAATTATATATATTATAATTAATATAGATTTATATAATATATATATTTATATATTACATATAATATATAAATATATATATTATAGTTATGTAATATATAAACACACACACTTACCATAGGACCCAATAATTTCACTCCTTGGTGAAATATATATATATATATATATATCTTTCCAAATTAGTGTTTGCATTTTCTCTGGACATATACCTAGAAGTGAAATTGCAGGATCATGTGGTAGTTATATATATACACATATATATATATCAGAAGTAACACCCTTTTTATGACTATCTTCCTGCTTTTAAGATAATCTTTATCTTTCACTTTCTCCTGAGGAGAAAGAAACAAATACCAAGGTCCAGGCACTACAGAGAGGTCCAAACAAGAGAGAGTTCCACACCAAGACACATTATTAGTTTCAGTATTAAAAGTGAAGGATAAAGAATATCTTAAAAGGAGGAAGATATTAGTTTTCAAGTATCTTAGAAATGACTAGTTACATACAAAGGAAACCTCATAAAACTGTTAGCTAATTTTTTCAGCAGAAATTTTCCAAGCCAGAAGGGAGTGATATATTCAAAGTGCTGACAGAAAAAAAATCTTCAACTAAGAACACTCATCTCAGGGAGGTTATCGTGCAGGGTTGAAGGCGAGATAGAGTTTCCCATACAAGCAAAAGCTGAAAAAGTAAATCACCACCAACCCTCTCTTACAAGAAATGTCAGAGGGGCTTCATTAAGGGGAAGTGGGAGGGCAGGGGTGGGGGTGGGTGGGTGGGTGGGGGGATCTGTAACTAGAAATAAGAAAATATATGAAAGAAAATTCTACAAAAAGGCAAATATATAGAAAAGGTGTGGATCAACCATATATAAATCTAGTATAAAGGTTAAAAGACAAAAGCAGCAAAGTCAACTATAACTACAATATTTTAGTTAAGGGATACACAGAATATAAAGATAAAATCTGTCATAAAGAAAACATGGTGGGATAAAAATATAGTGCTTTTAGAATGAGGTTGAACTTAAGTGACTATTGACTTAAATACTTATTTCTTCACATAAGTTTCCTGTCCTTTTCTCTTTTCTCCCTCGGATTACTATAATACAAACATCTATGGGCTTGATGTTGTCCCACAGGTCATCAGGCTATTTTCATTAAGAAATTCTTTTGTTTTCATTTTGTTGTTTGGTTTGGATGATTTCCACTGCCCTTTGTGCCACATCACTGATTCATTTTTCTGTATCTAGTCTGCTGTTGTTTCCCTCTTGCATATTTTTCAGTTTGGTTATGGTATTCTTTATCTCTGAGTTCTGTTCAGTACTTTCTTATATTTTCTATGTCTTTGTTGAATTCTCAGTGTGTTCATTTATTCTTCATCCTAGTTTGGTGAGCATCTTTATAACCATTACTTTGAACTCTTTATTAGGTAAAATACTTGTCTCTGTTGCACTGAAATTTGTTTCTGAAGTTTTACCTTGTTCTTTCATTTCACATGTTCCTTTGTTTCCTCATTTTGCTTGGCTTTATGTGTATCATAAAAAACTGCTCTCTCTCACAATTTAGAAAGACTGGGTCGATGTAGGAGATGAACCTTACCATTTAACACTGGCTGTCTCTCAAGCTCTTTCCTTGATTGTTTCAGATCCCCTGTGTCCAGAAACCTAGCCCCCTTTGCTGACCTGAGCCTAATGCTCAGGAGCTGTGTGGTCTTTGTGTGCCATTGGCTCTGGCAAGGTCTAGAAAGCTGCGTGGGACGGTGAAAATGCTTGTCAGCCATGTCTGTCCGGCTGTGTAAATAGGGGGGGGGGGGGGGGGAGACAATGTTTGTTTGCTTATTACCAGGTTAAAATAGGAGTGCAAAATAGCGCTCACCTGTGCTAATGTCAATTAGGTAAAAGGAACCTATAAAAATGGTATCTGCTAGTGTAATGTTTCCAGAGAGAATCCTAACAGACTTCCGCCCTCTGGCAGGTGCTTCAAGCCTAGCTGGTGAATTCTTTCACCTACAGTCTAGGCTCCCCTCAAATAGGGCAAAGCTGTCCTGGGCAAAGGTGGCCTGTGCACAAGCCCTTTAAGAGTGGAATATTTGTTTCCTGCAGTCTTGTGTTTTTCCTGAGTATGAGCCTTGCTGGTTTAAAAGCCAGACACCTTGAGTGCAAGAGCTGGGGCTAGGGTGCCTGGTGTGGAGTACTATTTCCCATTTAGGAAAAAAAGTGCAGCTCATCACTGCATTCATTTAATTTTATATAAACACACGCTTTGAGGCTGAAGCAAATCTGACTGGTTTTCAAAGTGAAAATAAAATATAAAAACTGTTCTTGGAGTTATTTCTAAACAGAACTTGTCTATAATCCTAGTGTAACAGAAATGTGTATAATGATCAGGATTTAATCATTTTTTTATGCGTAGGAATGCAACATTTTCTAGGATTTGACATTTTCAGCAATCAAGAATTACTATATTTTGTTAGTGGAAATACCACTACTAATAACAAAATGCTATAAATAGAATAATCTCATTTGTTTCCAAAGATTATCGCTATACTAGAGTGATGTAAAAATAATAGTAAAAGTGAGATATTTCATGGCAAATTTGGGGGTAAAGGCAGGACTGTAATCCATGAGTTATCTCCGGGTAATCACTGGAGCTGCAAACAAGCACTGCTGGCAAGTATTCTCAGAAAATGGCAAACAGAAAATGGGTTAAGGAGAAAAGCCATTTACATATACACTCTTTTGTTTCTTGAGGTTCCTCCCAATTGTGAGTCACTATACCAGGCATGGGATTTTTGGCAAGAGTATGTCTCTCCACCAAATCTACAAATCTCAACATGGCCCTTTATCCTTTGTTGTGGAACAGCTGTTCAGCTAATTCTCAAGTTCTTTTCAAAGGGAATTGTTCCATATGTAGTTGTATATGTGTTGTATCTATGGGAGGAGGTGAATTCAGAGTCTTTCTATGCCACCATCTTGAATGCCTCCCCATGGCACCTTTGTATGTATCACTCAAGCCTTTCCATATATAGTTGCACCTTTTGTTCTTTATTGTAACTCCTCTAAAACTTCACCTCAGTCTTTCTCCACCCTCCACCAAAATCTTGCCCATGGTAAAAATGCAAGGGACATGCTGCTGTTCTTCTGATAATTATGTACATCATTTACATTGTCCTGATTCATACAGTGTTATTGGCATAAAGGAATCTTGTGACTGGGAATTGTGTGTATTTAGTCTTAGCAATGGGAACAACTAGCTGTCGTGACCATATTTAATCTCAGTTGGGTCTTCTGCTTCTCCAATTCATGTTCAAGCTGTGATGCTGGTTTACTTCCTTAATAGTAGTAAGAATATACACATTCTGCTGATTATGCCACCAAAATTTGCCTACAAAACCATTTGTCTTAACTAAGACATGTTCCTAAATCCAATAACGTACTATTGCAACAACAAAAAATTCTTAAGCATATATAATCACAATTATACTTTTAATGCTTTCTGAACAAATTTTATAAACTTATCACCAAATTTCATTGAATCTAAAATGTTAATGATTTTAAAACACATAATTTCACGCAAAAAAATCATGCCAATTATACTTCTAAGATATCTACTGTAACAACAAATGTTAAAATGTGATATGATGTTAACCTAATGTATTTCCTTCTTCCAAAACAAAATAATTCCCTCTGAGTATTACCATATTTTTTCCTGACTGTAACATGTGCTTTAAAATTTTTCCCAGGGAAAGCTGGGATGGCTCAGTGGGTTAAGCGCTCACTTTGCAGCGCCAGGGACCGGGGATCGAATGCCAGCCCCGGCCCATGCGGACCCATATGCTGAACTGGGGAGTTCCCCCAGTTCAGTTCAGTTCTCTCTCTCTCTCTCTCTCTCTCTCTCTCTCTCTTTGTCAAAAATAAATAAATAAATAAAATTAAAAAAAAAAAAAAATCTTTAAAATTTTTCCCAGGCTCCTCATTCCACTAACACAAAATCCCCACCTTGTTCTTTTCCCTTTAATATTGTCTATTAAATAAAGAGAACTACAATATTCTCGATTCTTCCATTTTTTTTTTTACATAGAGAAAACAATAGTTTTGATTGCAGTTGCCAATGGTTACAATTTTATGTGTCCCCCAGCTACCTTTCGTACTTGTTTCCCAACATATAAAAGGTGTTGCTTGAAACACCTTAAAACCTAGGAGGAGCAGCTGAACTAATTGCAGGTGAAATAATGGAATCCAATCATCATTCAGTAATAGTTATTGGTAATAATGGAAATTTAGTATAATCAGTGTACGTTTTACAACTTCAGTATCCTCTCAGTATACCTCAATTTTTTTCAAAAGATTTACTTTTATTGTTTTTGACAGAGAGAGACAGACAGAGAGAGACAGAGAAAAGGGGGAGAGTTCAGAGCAATCTTCACAAACTATGTAGTTTTCTACATAGTTTTCATTCCACAGGGGGGTGTGGGGACCCGAAGGGCAGGAACTTGCCAGGGGCCTCCCAAACAGGAAACTCACCCCAGTGAGAACTGGAGTAATACCCCAGTTCAGCATATGAGTCCACATTGGCCAAGGCCGGGATTCAATCCTTGGACCCCAGGGCTGCAAGATGAGTACTCAAACCATTGAGCTATCCTGGTATCCCAAAAGTTTTCTTTCTTTTAACATTATTTTTCCTGTCTCCAGTTCCATTAAGATATAATCAACATATAACTATTTATTAGTTGTACAATATAATTATTTGATGTATGTGTATATATTATGAAATGATTACCAATAAGTTTAGTTAACATCCATCACCTAACATAATTACAGTTTATTTTCTTGTGATGTTAAGATATACTCTCTTGACAACTTTCATACTTGTATGATTCTGTGCTGGGTTAGTTACCATGCTATATATCACATTACTCAGAACTTATTTTTTAGCATATGTGATTGAAAAAAAGGTTGGTTAATGTTAGGCTTGTCATAATTAAAGGTCTCATCTTTCTTAAACTACACCTGTCTTGAGCAGTACCATCTATATGGGACAATCATTTGTACTGCTACTGTATTAGAAAGGAACTACATTGTTTCCTCTGAGTTTTGTCAAGTAATTTAGAATACCGGTAACAAAGAAAAGATTGCACTATTCACACTACTGAACACTATTAGTTATGGATATTGTGGAGAAACCACTTTTATCTTACTTTAAAATCTTGTTTGCTTTGAAGGTGTTTTTAATAGTAATAATCTGAAATACTTAAGCCTTCTTTTGGTAACTACAAGACCATTAATGGAAATCTGTTTTTATCAGAGAACAGAAGCATCTGATCTTCTGTGTGATATCTGCTAAATCAAGAAACATACAGTACAAATTAAATCACAGAACTCAGTAATTTTAGACCTGAAAAAATCTTAGAAGTAATAGTCCCCTACTTTTAAAGGTGAAAAAAACTGTTGCTAATACATGTTCAGACAAACATTTGGAAACTGTCCAGGGCTTCATAGCGGGTTAGAGGAAAAGCTTGAGCTAGAATACAAATATCCATTAAACATTGCTTATTCTACTATACAAGAACACATCTCAATGTGGTATAATTTAATATGTATGCTAGCTGTTTCAATAGAATTGTTTTACAGAGTAACCATAAAAATGTAGGCTATACTACATTATTAAACATATCTGTAAAATACCTAAGTAGATATTTTCAAATAATAGGCATAGAGCCCAGAATATCTGTTGATCTTCGAAAGTTTTGGTAGCTGTCGGATACCTGAAAAAGTGAAAACACAGAAATGCTAACCACATTTTCAGCACACTTGCATTGGCTAAAATGACCATGTTTTTGAAGGCAATGAAACAAAATACATAAAATTTGCACTGTTCTAGAATAGTTTCTTCAGGGTACGTAATGGAAGGAAGGAAATATAATTAACTGTGTCTATACAGCAACCAAGTGCTTGCATAGTAGCAGTGCACGGAGAAAGGAAATCTGGGAAAGGAAGGCATTATTTCACCTGTTATATACAAGGCAAAACAAACATTAAAACAACAACAAAAAACCTGTAGCTTTAAATTGTTAAGTTTTAGTCTGATGTTAGTAAGACTTTCTAACAGCATCCTTTTTATTAGTATTTGCATGGTGCATCTTTTATATATCCTTTTAATTTCAATCTTTTTTATATGTCTAGATTTGGAAGTGATTATTATATATAGTGTATGCTTTTTTCCAATATAACAACCTTTGTCTCTTAACTGAAACATCTGATCCTCTTACAGTTAATGTATTTACCAATAATTAAGGCTTATATTCTTTTTTTAAAGATTTGTTTTTATTGCTTTTTGACAGACAGTCAGACAGAGAGAGACAGAGAGAAGGGGGGGGGGGGCCCAGAGCAGTCTCCATAGTTGACAGTATTAGTTTTCCATATAGTTTCACTCCACAGGTGGGTGCACGGCTGCAAAGGGCAGGAACTGGGCCGGGAGTCTCCCACATAGGCCCCAGCAAGAACTGAACTGGGGGCACACCCTAGTTCAGCATATGGGTCAGCATGGGCCGGGGCCGGGGCCGGGATTCGATCCTCGGTCCCCGGGGCTTCAAAGCGAGCACTTAACCCACTGAGCCATCCCAGCTGCCCCGGGGCTTATATTCTTAATTGTCATCCGATTTCCCCTTTTATAATTTTGAATGTTACATATTCTTTCACATTCTTTTAATGGTTACCCCAGATATAAGATATTACTAAATTATCAAAAAACTAGTATTAATATTCCTAGACCAATGTCCTAGACAATAAGAGGACCTTAAAACCCCTTAAGTGTATTTACTCCCCATTTATTTGGTACTTTAAAAAATGTATTCTTATTCATTTTATTTAGGTTTAAATCTCAAAAAACATTATTATTGTTGAGACAATATTCATGTATGCTTGTCACTTTTATGCTTCATTACTTTCAGGTAGGAGGTTCCTTATAGACTCATGTTCCTTTGTTTAAACAGCTCTTGAAAGTTTAATACAAAGCTGAAAATGACTAACTCAATTTTTAGGTGTCTGAAAATGTGATTATTTCATAGTCATTCTTGGGAGGACATACATGCTGGGTATTTAATTCCAAATTGCCAGTTTCCCTTTTGGCGCACTGAAAGCATTAGTCTAATGTGTTCTGACTTCTATAGCTCTGTTGAGAAGACATTTCTGAACCTAATTATTAATCATTCAAATGTAATCTTTTTCCTTTGGCTTCTACTTATTGTCTTTTCAATGTTAGAATTCTTCGATTTCATTATGATCATTATGATGTGCTTAGCTGTGTATTTCTTTTTTATCCTGGGGATAGTTTTCATTAGTTTTAGAAAAATCTCACTTTCTGTTCTAACAATGCTTTTCCTGGGTTGTCTGTATTTTCTTTTTTTTTTTTTTAAATTTATTTTATTATTTATTTTTGACAGAGAGAGAGAGAAAGAGAGAGAGAGAGAGAGACAGAGACAGAGACAGAGACAGAGAGAGAACTGAACTGGGGGAGCTCCCAGTTCAGCATATGGTTCCGCACAGGCTGGGGCCGGGATTCGATCCCCGGTCCCCGGTGCTGCAAAGTGAGCGCTCAACCCACTGAGCCATCCCGGCTTCCCCTTTTTCTGGAACCCAATTAAATGTCTGTTGTAGTATCTTACACTAAGTCTCTTGTTTATGTGCTGAATTACATTGATTGATTTGTGTATGTTGAACTATCCCTGTGTCCCTTGGATAAATCCCATTTGATCATGGTGTATAAGTGTATGAATGCATTGTTGTATTCTATTTGCTAATATTTGTTTAGGGTTTTTTGCATCTGTGTTCATCAGAGACATTGGTCTATAGTTTTCTTTTTTGTGTTATCCTTACCAGGTTTTAGCATTAGGGTAATGTTGGTCTCATAGAATGAGTTGGGGAGTATTGCCTCATCTTCAGTTCTTTGGAATAGTCTGAGGAGGACAGGCATTCGTTCTTTGAATGCTTGATAGAACTCGGTAAGACCATCTGGTCTGGGACTTTTGCCATTGGGGAGGTTTTGGGTAATTGTTTCAGTTTTGTTACTGTTGATTGGTCTATTTAGGTTATCCAGTTTTTCTTGGTTCAGTCTAGGTAGACTATATATTTCTTGAAATTTGTCCATTTCTTCTCAGTTGTTAAATTTGGTGGCATAAAGCCTTTCATAATTTTTTATGATAGTATTTCTGTAGTATCAGTTGTAATTTCTCCCCTCTCATTACTAATTCTGTTATTTCTGTCTTTTCTTTGTCCTTTGGTGAGCTGAGCCAGTGGTTTGTCAAGTTTATTGACTTTTTTCAAAGAACCATCCATTAGTTACATTGATTTTTATCTATTGTTTTTCTGTTCTCAATTTCATTAAGTTCTGCTTTTTTATTTTTCTTTCCTTCTTCTGACTTTGGGGTTCTTGTGTTCTTCTTTTTCTAGTTCTTTAAATGGGATGTTACGATGTTTACTTGTGATTTCTCTTGTTTCTTGAGATAGGCCTGTAGTGACATAAAATTCCCTATTTTACTGCTTTTGCTGTGTCCCAATAATTTTGACATGTATTATTTTCATTATCATTAGTTTCTATGCTTTTTAATCTCTTGTTTTATTTCTTCTTTGGTCCAGTCATTTTTTTTTTTAATAGCATGTTGCTCAATCTCAATGTGTACATGATTTTCTCTGCTTTCTTTGTGCAGTGGATCTCAATTTCAAAGCTTTGTGGTCTGAGAATACACTTGGTATGATTTCAATCTTCTTGACTGCTGAGGCTGATTTTGTGTCCCAGCATATGGTCTATCCTTGAGAATGTTCCATGTGCACTAGAAAAAACTGTATTGTCCTGTGTTGCTGGATGAAGTGTCATATAAATGTCAATGATGTCCAATTGCTATAATCTATCATTTAAGGCTGCTCTTTCCTTAATTATCTTCTGTTTGGATGATCTGTCCATGGTTGTCAAGAGGGTGTTTAGTTCCCCTACTATAATTAAGTTTTTGTCATTTTCTCCTATTAGATCTCTTAGTGGTTGCTTTGTAAATTTTGGTGCTTCCTGATTAGGAGCATATATATTGATGAGTGTCATGTTTTCTTGATATATTGTTCCTTTTATCATTATTAAATGTCCATCTTTATCTTTTATTACATTTTTTTTTATTCTGATGTCCATTTCATCAGAAATCAGTATGTCCACTTCTGCTTTTCTCTGGATGCCATTTGCTTGGAGTGTTATTTTCCACCCTTTCACTTTGAGTCCATGTTTGTCCTGGTAGCTGAGGTGTGTCTCTTGGAGATAGCATACGGATGTGTTTCATTTTTTAATCCCTACCTTCTACTCTGTGCCTTTTTATTGGTGAGTTCAAACCATTTATATTTAGAGTGATTGAGATATGAAGATTTCCTGTAGCCATTTCTTCCTCCCTTTTTTTTCTTTGTTGTCCCAACTTTTCCCCATTTATTTTGGTTTCTTGTTTCAGGTCAAATAGCCTCCTTCAGTATTTCTTGAAATGCCAGCCTTATGCTGGAGAATTTCCTCAGGTTCTGTATGTCTGAAAGGTCTTTATTCCTCCTTCATATCTAAAGGTTAATTTTGCTGGATAGTTTATTCTTGGCTGGTAATTTCTCTTTTACAATTTTGAAAATTTGGTTCCACTCCCTCCTGGCCTGTAGTTTCTGCTGAGTAGTCTGATGATAGCCTGGTGAGCTTTCCTTTAAAGGATATATATATATACCCCACCCCACCCCCCTGGCTGTCTAAGGATTCTTTCTTTGTCTTTGGTTTTTGACATCTTCAGAATAATGTGCCTTGGAGAAGATCTGCCAGAGTTTAGGTAGTTTGGGGTCCTGTTTTCTTCTTGAATTGGGGGTTCCAGTTCTTTCCATAGGTTTGGAAAGTTCTCATCTACTTTGCTTGATTGTGCTTTGTGAAGAATTCAGTTCTATTTCTTTCGGTACACCTATTCTAAAGTCACTCTTTATAATGGAGTCAGATACTTTTTTTATTTAAAGATTTATTTTATTGTTTTTGACAGACAAAGACAGAGAGAGACAGAGAGAAGGGGAAGGGCCCAGAGCAGTCTCCACAGTTGTACATCATCAGTTTTCGACATGGTTCCATTCCACACAGGAGGGCAGGAGCTGCAAAGGGTAGGAACTGGGCTGGTGGGCCTCCCACATGGGAAACACACCCCAGTTTACCATATGGGTCCACATGGGCCGAGGCTGGGATTCGATCCTCAGTCCCCAAGGCTGCGAAGTGAGTGCTTAACCTGCTGAGCCATCCCAGTTTCCCCAAGCATCAGATGCTTCTTGTACAGTTTTTTCATTTCTTTTGACTCTCAGAACCCTCTTTTTCTTCTGTGAAATTTCCATGTGTCTATATTTTATAACACTAATTCTTCATCTGGTTGGCCCTGTTCCCTATGCTGGTTAGTTCTTTTCTCATTTCTGCTAGTGTGTTTTTCACTTCTATAAGTTTCTTTTGGTTGTTTTATAATGTTTCAATTTTTTTGGTAAAAATATTTATTTTGTTCACATATTTTCTTAATGAGATCATTTAACTGCATCTGAGTACTTTGCCAGCACTTTTTTGAGCTCCCTGAGTGTCTTGAGAACTGCAGTATTGAAGTCTGTTTCACTTAGATAACATGTGATCAAATCTATAAGTTCCTTTTCTGAAGATTTTTCATTTTATTTCAGAGTAACTTTGTGCTCTGAAGTATTTATTGCATTTGATGTATTTTTTTTTTTTCCTGCCCTAGGCATGTGTATGTTTTCCCTCTGGGAGCATTCCTAGAAGATGAACTTCTCTTCTTTGACCCAGTTGTCTTGGTCTTGACGTGTCTCCTCTTTGGGAAAGTGTGGTGGGTGAATTTGTGCTATGTCTCTGGAATCAGCGTCAGGAAAGGCTGGTTGCTGTCCCTGTGTTTTGTGGTTTTCCTGGGCTCTCCTGTCTGTTCCAAAAGAAGCAGGGTTAGTTGAAAAGGGCCTGGGTTTGCGTTACAGGGTAATTGCAGCTTGTCATTTTCAGCTCGCTGTATATCAAGCATGAGGTGAAGTTAAGTTGGGAGGGGGCGAGTTCTGGGAGGAGGTTAGGGGAAGTAGTTGGTCTCTGTGTCCATAAATTTTTTCTGGGAAGTGAGGGCAGTGTCGATATGGTTCTTTTGTGTCCCGGGAATGAGCCCCAGGTTGCTAGCTTAGCTAATAGAAGGCAGTTGGGGGTGGGGTGGGGGCTGGTTTAAACACAATAGCAAATTTCTCTGTCAGCAGGGGGCTGGGCCGCCAGTGTGCACACACACAAGGCTCAGCCTCTCTCCTTTATCAAGAACCCTCAACTCTTCTGGGGCCACACTTTTCTGTCCTGGCTGTGGGCTTTTCGAATCAGTTGTACCCAGAGCCAATTTGTGTCTAAGTCAGCACCATTGGGCCCTAGGGTGCCGGCCTAGCCATCAGAAGGCCGAGTGGGCTGGTACAGTCCAAGACTGAGAAGCAAACCCCGCCATGGGCAGGGGGCCCGGTTGGTGGATGTGAGGGCATACGCCTCAGCCTCTCTCCTTTCTCCCTAGCCCTTGCCTGTGTCTCTTCAGGGGGTGCAACCCACTTTCCTGTCTGCGGGCTTTTAGAATCAGTCTCACAGAGAGCCAATTCGCATTTAAGTCAGCACTACTGGGTCTTAGGGTGCTGGCACAGCTGGTAGAAGACTTAGAAGGTGAATGCAGATGAGATAGAAGCCAATCCTGTTGTGAGCAGGAAAGCAGGCCAGCTGATGCAGGGAGCACAGCTCAGCCTTTCTTCCCCACCCCTTGCCTGTGCCTCTTCTGGGGGGATATTCCACCTTCTTGGCTGTGGGTTCTTAGACTCAATCTCACCCAAAGAGAATTTGCATTTCATTCAGCACTATTGGGCCTTGGGGTGCTAGCAAGTGAATGCAGCTGAGAAAGCAAATCTCACATTTTGCTGGCTGAAATGGAGGTGTGGCTCACTCTTCCTCCTTTCTCCCTCACCCTTCCCTACTCCTCTTATAGGACTGTACTTTGGTTCCCTGGCCTCTGGCTTACAGAATCAGTTTCCCCCAGAGCCAATTTGTGTTCAAATCAGTGCTGCAGCCCCTGTAGGCCCCCCCACTCTGCGTGCGCTGAGCTACGGCTGAAGTCCTGTTCCTTCTCTGTCCTGGGCAGTTCGGCAGCCCCTGCTCCGTGCCTATCCTACGTAGGGTGTGGGGTTCCAAATGGGGCCTCTGTGTGCCACCACTTGGGGTCAGATTTTAAATTGTCCATGGTCTCATGGGGGCCTTTGCTCTTGCTGGCTCTTAGTTTCCAGCCTCCCAGGATCTTGATCAACTTTGGCCCAAATCCCCAACCCCCCACCTTCTTTGATCAGCCCCAGGTCGCGTTTGGTGGCCGCATCTCCACATTGCTCCTTCCCCTCCTCTCGTACTCACCCCTTTTCTCTAACATTCAGGTGTTTTCTCGCCATGCATAGATCTCTCAACTGAGGCTGTGTTTCTCAGACTTTCCCCCATGTAGTTCCAATTTCTCGAATGTCCTTGCCCTGAGAGGTTTGGGGGTTCTCTCATGCTGCCATCTTAGGAGCCCCCTGCCCCCATTCATTTTAAATGCTATGGCTACCCACTACACATTTTCACTCAAAGGCGGTGTCTAGAGCCCCCACTGACTAGTACAGTGAAGTCATCATTGTTCACGCAGGTCCACTCCAGTACACTCTCCTTAACTGCCAGGTTACATTGATGTCTCAAAAATTATTCTTGTTATATTGACAATGGCTAGATTTTTACTAAACAGACCTCATGTATATATATGAGGGCTGTCTGGAAAGTATCCAGCCATGTAACCATTCTCGTTATTTGACAATGGCTGGATTTTTTCCAGGCAGCGTATACCTATATATATCTACACACACACACACAATTGTTTAATTGATAAAATATTGAAAAGTAAAAATTGAAACATTCCCCATAACTGCCTCTAAAAATATGAACACTTCAGGGCAAAAAAACAATGCAGAGGCTGGGCGAATCGCTTGTTAGGAAATGATTTACTTAAAACCTCTGTTGTGTTTTTTTTTTAAGATTTATTTTATTGTTTGAGAGAAGGTGAGAGAAAGACAGAGAGAAGGGGGTAGGGCCTAGAGCAGTTCCCATAGTTGTACGTCATTAGTTGTGACACGGTTTCATGGTACACAGGTGGATGTGGGGCTGTGTAGGTGGGGAACTGAACACAGGGGCCTCCTGCATGGGAAGCAAGAATCGTCATCACTGTGTCATCCCAGTGGTTATCAGTTACACTGCAGTTCAGCATATGGGGATGCACAGGCCAGGGCCAGAAATTGAACCCTAGACCTCGTGAGGCAAGCACTCAAGTGCTGAGCTAGCCCGGCATTCCCTAAACCCTCTCTGTTTTTAAGGCTATAAATAAAAGTTAGTGTCAAAACCAGAACGTGATTCTGACCCCAGACTCTTGACTAATAAACCTGAGTATGTATATTAGCTACCTCTTCTCCAAATTTAAACATGTCATTATATCTTATTGTGATGGCTGCAAGGGGAAACTGTTTACTCTAAATTTAGCTCTTTTTCCATTCACTGTCATTTACTTTGAAATCCTCTCTTTGTATTTTTTTATATTTATATCACAAAATATTTGTATGATATCATTTACATTTTATGTCATAACTATTAGATAGGTACAAAAGTAATTATGGTTTTGCACTGTTGAAATTTGCTGTTTGATACTGAAATATTCTTAAATAAACATGGTTTTGTTCTACATCATTTTAATGGTGTATAATGGTGTATAAAATGTTATACATCATTTTAACATTTCTCAATGTCTTTTTGCTAAAGACTTATTACTTACTATTTATTTTATATTTACTCTAGACTATGAAAATGATGTTAGACGAAAAGCAAGTTCGAGTGAGTTTCTTTTTCAAGTTCAAAATGGGTCATAAAACAGAGGAGACAACTTGCAACATCAACACATTGGCCCAGGAGCTGCTAACAAATGTACAGTGCAGTGGTGGTTCAAGAAATTTTGCAAAGTTGACGAGAGACTTGAAGATGAGGAGAATAGTGGCCGGCCATCAGAAGTTGACAACAACCAATTGAGAGCAATCATCAAAGCTGATCCTCTTAGAACTGCCCAAGAATGCAATACCAACCATTCTATGGTTGCTCAGCATTTGAAGCAAATTGGAAAGGAGAAAAAGCCGGATAAGTGGGTGCCTCATGAGCTGACTAAAAATCCAAAAAATCATCCTTTTGAAGTGTCATCTTCTCTTTTTCTACACAACAATGGACCATTTCTCAATCAGATTGTGACATGCAACCAAAAATGGATTTTATATGACAACTGGTGATGACCAGCTCAGTGGCTGGAACAAGAAGCTCCAAAACACGTTCCAAAGCCAAACTTACATAAAAAAAGGCATGGTCACTGCTTGCTGGTCTGCTGCCAGTCTGATCCACTATAGCTTTCTGAATCCCAGTGAAACCATTCCATCTGAGAAGTGTGCTCTGCAAATTGATGAGATTCACCGAAAACTGCAACACCTGCAGCTAGCACTGGTCAACAGAAAGGGCCCAATTCTTCTCCACGACAACGCTCGAATGCATGTCGTATAACCAATGCTTCAAAAGTGAAACGAATTGGGCTATGAAGTTTTGCCATATCTACCATATTCACCTGACCTCTTGCCAACTGACTACCACTTCTTCAAGCATCTCAACAACTTTTTGCAAGGAAAATGCTTCCATAACCAGTAGGATGCAAAAAAATGCTCTTCAAGAGTTTGTCGAATCCTGAGGCATGAATTTTTATGCTACAGGAATAAACAAACATTTCTCAATGGCAAAAATGTATTGATTGTAATGGTTCCTATTTTGATTAATAAATTTGTATTTGAGCCTAGTTATAATAACTTAAAATTCACGTTTCAAAACTGCAATTGCTTTTCACTGACCTAATAACTTAACATATTTGTGCTGAACCACTTATTTGTCCATTAATTTGGACTATGAAGGCTTTATCATTTCCACTGAATGAACCTTATTTTCATTAGATACTACCAAGACCTTAAGTTTATTGCTAGTTAGATCCAGTTAGATGTCTGGCCCCCAAGACTTCTTGACTATACCTCTGAACATCATTCATACTGATATGCATAAAACCATTGACCACCTCACTGACTTCACTAAACCTACCCATTATGTAACGATATTTGCTTCTTTTAACATGTAGAAACAGTATTGATAGTCCTTAGAAAATACTTATGAAATCCTTGAATTTCTATCTGCCACACCACTTGTTCATGAGATCATTTCCTTAGGGGAAAAAAAATTACCGTATATGCAAAAATACACTTGGAGCATCAGCTGGAATGTGAGTTGCCCCAAAAGTCCATTCTCCTTTCTACGGCATGATACATTCCTGTCGCTAAGCTTGCTTTCTCTACTACTACCTAAACATGAGCACACTCAAGAAGTAAACATTTTCCAAAATGACAGTATTTCCCTCCTTTACACTTGAGTAGTAAACATTTCTGTACATGCCAGTGCCCTTCTATTTAGTTAGAATTTTAGTCAGCAGTATTTTGTTTATTTGTTCAGGATCATGTATGTTTTTTTACTCCATCTATAATATACTTTATCACCTGAACACCTGCTGAACTAAACTTGTCTTGCAGCAAAAAATTTTGAAATTATGCAATCTGCAATTCCGTCCATGGAAAGCACTTGGGTAGAATTTCTTTATACCTTTCAACATACCTAACAATTAAAGAACTGCCTACATAGAAATACTGTCAACTGAAAAGTTAGTGAAGCAAGTTTAATCAAGTGTACTTGACTAACATTTTAACTAAGGACTTTTCAGATACTCATGTTAAATGAGTACCATAAATACTTTTTATCAAATTAAACTTAACATTAACATAAAATTTTATGAATGCATTAAAAGTAAAATCAGTACAATTAAGTGATTTCTAATTAATAAAAATAAATTTTTCATTCATCAAAAAGTTTTTATATATAGGCTATAAAAACAATGTAAAAGATTATGGAAAGGGCTATTGAAAAAATCAGCCAAGAGAACTAAAAAAATATGTTCTTAAAGAAATAAAACATCTTACTAAGTTATATTTCACATGAAAATTTTTAAAAGAGGAGATAAGCAGACTTTTAAACATGTAAACAATATATAACTAGCAAAAACTTATAAAAAACACAAATATAACCAAGGTTATACAAAATATTTTACTCAAAATAGTTCAGAATTAAATAAGAGTACTAAAAGAATTCAGATAAAAGAGATGTTAATTTATAAGTCTCTTATCTGTTAAACCGTTTTTACTCAGGTTTCTAAGACTAAGACAGTAAATTCCCTACTCACTTATTGCAAAAAATCACCAAGAAATAACAGAAGTTATCTGAACTACTGAAAAATTTTTAAAAAGACCAAAAACACATTTTAAAGTAGTAGACCAAGCAAGATTATATAAATAAGCTAAAAGTATTCTTAAATACTTTAAGTTGACATACAGGCATTAAAAAAAGTAATTAATTTTAAGAGATGATAATTTAGTTTTCAACCAAAGGAAGAGGGCTTTCTAAACTGGACTTTATTTCTATTATTATATAGTAATTTAAATAAATTCTATATATGAATGTGAAAATTGCTTGACGGTTGTGTCTAAGCATGTGAAAAGCATAAGAAAAGAGAAGTCCCCGTTTCCTTTTGGACGCTGCAGACAACAACAACAACACAGCCTAGGGCACACTGTTTCGGATTTTAACTGTTGTATGAAACTACTCAAAATGCTTTTGATCCATTTTATCTTGCAAGTTAGCAAAGAAATGTTGCAATAAGAAACACCAACAAAGATCTGAAAAAGTTAAGCTCTGGATTACCATATTGTGTTCTCCTGCCATTCAATGCTCCATACAAAGGCAGTGGTGTTCAAAGTAAGAAAAAAAAAAAAATGGGAGAAAGAAAAAAGAGAAACTGGTCTCAGAAAGTGCAAAGCACAAAGTAAATAATATTCTTCTACATCCCTTCTTTTTCACAGATTGGATGTTAAAAGAGGTGCAGCAATTAGGCTTTTGTTAATTACCAGCTGTTGAAACAGATGTGTTGACTGTCCTTATTAGTCAACAGCTGGGTGAGAAGAACAATTGATGCTCCCTAAAACCAACAGCCAGCTGCTCTGCAGTAATTATCTCCAATTAATAATACAGGTGATAAAGGCAAAAAGCTTCTACCCCTCTGTTTCAATAACTTTGGAAGTTTCAATAACTATGGCTTTATCATTACATAGTAATAGAGAGTACATTTATTACAAGGAGGGTTGTATATTAGAGTTGCATTAACTTCATGGTAGTCTCCATTGTGCAATTTCTGCAGAAGGAATCAGACAAGTGCTAAAAGTAGAAGCAGACATTCTGTAGGCTTTTATTTATCATATTTCAAATGTCACTGCCAATTTACTTCTCTAGTACTGACAATAATAGCTAAGCACTTAAGTTCTTTGAAAAAGAGAAGCATAACTAAAATGTGTTCTTTTTGATTTCCAGGTGTTTTCCCTGATCATGTTTTATATTCAGTTCACCAAAGCAATATATTTCCTCTTGGTATGCCTAAATATCAGTGTCTTGTTCCTTAGCTTACATTTCCTAGGTGACTGATAGAAGCAATTTTAGCAAACCAAAAGAGATTTCATAGCCATAAACATTATTTAATGCATACAGAGATCACTAGAACAAGCAAGCAGGAAAACAAAAAACAAACCATATTTTATCATGTAGACACCATCTTCTGATAAATAATAATCAAGTTTCTAATTATGATGATGTTAAAAAAAGAAAAATCACAATAGAGTGTACTGATAAAATAGCAATTATTGCATGTTTAAAAATTACTTGGACTACTTTCTATTGTTAAATGTTCTTATTAAAATTTCACTTAAAAGAAATGTAAAACAAAGATTGAAACAAGCCAGGCATCCACCTCTCTCCTACAAAAGAGGTGTCTACAAGAATTTACAACTGTATCTATTCACTAATTAGAGAACACTTAAAGACACTGCCTTTCTGAAAACAAGGATTAGAGCTGGATGAATACACCCTTTTCACAAACCTTCCTCATGTCTCTGTTGGGTCATCGTAAGCAGCTTGTTTTTCCAGCATTAAATGGAAAAGCCTACCGATTATCAGTTCTGAACGCCTCAGGCATCAGGGCAATTAAATACAGTCAGGAACTTTAAATAACATGTAAATAAATCTTTCACCAAAAGAGAGTGTAATAAAAAAAGAATGAACCCAAATTTTCTAAATTTTCTTATTTAGTTTGCCACTTGGACACTATGCTTTCCGATATGAAAAATATCTGCTAGAAAACTCTTACTACATTGCATGTAATTATGGTTCCTAAAATATGAATTTCAACTTTTATATTATTACAGACAAGAGAGGTAAGCACATAATTTAAAAAGAGATTATCCATTTCAATGAAACCAACTTCCATGAGAAATTTGCAATATTTAAAAATCTATCATTTATAGAGAATCTCCTGATATATAAGAAGCTAGCAAAATGTGTAAGTAGAGGAACAAACCATTAGCTTTTTTTCAGAATCTTTATTAGGCCCTAGAATTTACCCTGTGATGTCTCAATTCTAAGAAAAGACCGAATTTCTCAGCACAGTAGCAGTAAGAGCAAATATCTCCTGCCCTAACATTGGTACTCCTTTCCCTGAGTACTAAATTGGAATATTGGAAACGTCACAAGTAGTATAGCAGCTGATCATGCTTCTTTCTTCTCTATGGAAAGGAACAGGTTGTGGTTGCCATCTAACATGTTTTATTGACTATGCAGGGCAGCCATGGCTACCCTTGAAACAAGAGTGGCAGTGCTGTCTTTTTATATCCTAGGTGACCCAAACAGGGGAGGCAGAAGTGACACCTAGTTTAAAGCCACAGTTCCTAAGATGATTGCTGTTTAACAATAAGCCAAGAAATGTATATCCTTTCTACTCTGCTAAAAAACTAACGGTAATTTGTAGTGTACAACTGATTGCCTCTAAATTCTGTTTTATTTCAAAATTTAAAAATACTTAGGCATAGTTCAGAACAGTGCCGACATGTTCAGAGCTGCTTTCAACAGGGGATACTTAAGATATCTAATTTCCACTCCAATTTTAATTTAAGAATTTTACTGTATGATTGAATTACCTGGGATAAATACCTGCATTTTCTTATCCATAACATATTTTCACTGTTCAGCAGGCCTTTCCCACCTGGTTCATGGGCAGACTAGACTCATAAACTTCCTCCCCTTTACGTCTTTCACATTGCCCTTACAAAACTGTTCTGTGCTTCACTTCACTTTGTGTATATATCTATTACAGCAATCATATAGTTACAGATGCATTTTTTTAAAGATTTATTTTTATAGTTTTTGACAGAGAAAGAGTGAGATACAGAGACAGAGAGAAGAGAGGAGGGCCCAGAATAGTCTCCATAGTTGCACATCATTGGTTTTTCCACAGTTTCATTCCACAAGTGGGCACGGGGCTGCACAGGGCAGGAACTGGGCCGGGGTCTCACCCTGGTGAGAACTGAACTGGGGGCATTCCACAGTTCAGCATATGGGTCCCCATGGGCCGGGGCCGGGATTCGATTCTTGGTCCCTGGGGCTGCAAAGTGAATGCTTAACCCACTGAGCCATCCCGGCTTCCCCCAGATGCATTTTTTGTACCTTCGTCTCCCCAATAGATGACAAATTTCTTTTCCTATTTGTTTTCCCAATATATAGTATATAAGCTTTTTTGAAACATTTTCAACGGATAAATATAAATATTAAAAAATAACAGATATCTTTGCCTAGTAATTGTTCAAAACGTAAATTCTTATAAAGATATGACTTATTTAATCTAGACTGACCTACTATGACTATCCCCCATGAATAGAAAAATCTATTCTGTTAACTGAAATAATCAACTGAATTGCATATTCAAAACATTAAGTACAGTTTTACATTACCTCATAACTGATAGTAACTAATAAATACAGAAAATTTTTTAAAAGAAAAAATAAGATTTTTCAAAAACCTCTTCTATCCTAAACTACCACTCCTAGTTTACTTGGCATAGTTCCATGCCATATTTTGGAATTTTATTGTGTATGTAACATATTTTGAGAACCCTTCCTCAACTTACCACAATTAAAAATGATCTGAGATCTTACCACTGCTTTAAGACATACTGGCTTCCACTCATTCTTATACACTGTCCTTCCCTCTTCTAAGGTCTTTTATATTACCTTCTTCTTTTTTTTTTTGGTGTAATACTTCAAGGGCTTCCCCTAGAAATGATAAACTGATAAACAAGTACTTTCTTACTTAGCCTTACTTGTTAAAAAACAACTTGTTTAGCCCTCTTGTATAATGATATTTTGGCTAGTTACAGGGTCCTTAAACTGCAGTCTTTTTCTACAAGATTTATAAACATAGTTATACTGTACTACTTTCCAGTTTTACAATGAAGGAATTTAATGACAGTATGATGCTCCTTTCTTTGCAAAGAATTTCATACTGGAAAGGTGTAACATTTTCTCTTCACCATTAAAGTACAGATATTTTACCCAGATACATCTATATACTTAATAGATGTTATGTGTGTGTGTGTATATGTACACACACACATACATATATTTACATAGGTTAGTATTTGATTTAAAATTTTATTCTACTTAGTCCTTGATACGCACTTCTAATTTGATAACTTGAGTTTTTCTTCACTTTGAGTTTTCTTCTATGTCTTTGAATATGGTTCCTCTGAACTTACACTTTTCACTTCTATAGTTACTCCTTTTTTCCACATGAGGTTTCTTTGTCTATTATTTCACTCCACTGGTTTGTGTTTTTGATTAGTGTTCCTCTAGACCACTAGTTAGACTCTGTACTTGATCATTCTGTTATTCTAATCACCTATATCTTTTTAAAAATGTCAGTCTATTTTGATTATTTCTTCAAAACAGCTCTTTGACTCTCTATAGCAGTCTTTCAATTACAGAAAAAATTTTTTCTTACAATAAATAGCCTCAATTGAAGCCAACTGTGTGGGAGAATGTGGTCTCTTTGCATGAACCAGTCACATTTCCTGATTCACACATTAACACCCAGCCCTGATCATATGGGCTGGTATGGGTTCCCTCAGCACATCTGAATTCTGGCCTATGTGGAAACATGGTGATGAGCAAGAGTGAAAAATAAAGTCGCTTCTTCACTAGGAAGATTGGCAAGTTTCTCTTATGGCACAAACCTTAACTGAACAGAGATGGCTTCTTTCCAAAATAAGAGGACATATTGGAGCTCAGGTAGTTAGGGCAAAAAACCACCTCTATTTTATCACTGTCTTCCCTATTATCATTCAAAATGTTACAAGTTGTATTTGTTTTTCTTTTATTCAAGTAGCAAAGAGTTTCTCTTTAGGATCACAATATTGACTCCTTAGGGAGTTAATATTAGCCCAGCAGAATATTCACTGAACTTTGTTCTATCATTATCAGTGAGCTCCAGTATCGGTATTTTCAACTATCAGTCATACATCTCTACTTTATGTATTTCACAAAATACTCTAAGCCACCAAGTCAGTCTTTCTTACCTTACTACACCTATCCTAGTTAATTCTATTAAAATTTGTGGGGGAAGCTGGAATGGTTCAGCAGGTTAAGCATTCGCTTTGCAGCCCCGGGGACAAGAACTGAATCCCAGCCCGGGCCTGTGTGGACCCATGTGCTAAATTTGGGTGTGCTTCCCATGCAGGAGGCCCCCAGTTCAGTTCTCACCCCCTGGTTCGGACCCTGGTTGAAGGGGGTGTGCCTCCCATGCAGGAGGTCCCCAGCCCAGTTCCTACCTTGGGTGGCCCCCGCCTACCTGTGTGGAATGAAACCATGTCAAAAACTGACAATGTACCACTATGGAGACTGCTCTGGGCCCTCCCCCTTCTCTCTGTCTCTGTCAAAAAAAAAAAAAATAAATCTTTTTAAAAATTTTGTGGGATTATTTTTCTCCAACTCTAATATTAACAATTATTTCATCATCACTCCAGGAAAAACATCTTCAGAGCTTGCCTAATTTCTACTTTACCAAGTTTGATCTTGCTTTGTTTCACTTACAAGAGCCTATTCTATAACAGCAGAGTTGTCCATAGGGTAATGAACCATTTTAGAAAACTTCAAGAGATGTGAAAAGTCCTGGTCATTGGCAATGGGTGCAGAAGGTTGTGGGGAAGTACAAATTCATATGTGTTACAAAAAAATAAATAATAAAATAAAATAAAATAAAATGGCCTAAAGCAATACTTGTTTTAGTGTTTGATAGATATAGCATAGATTATCTGCTTCCTGCAGTTGTTGTTTCTTTCTCTGGTTACTAAAGTTCTCAACTATGATATGCCATTCACAATTATCGATTATCCATTATGGTATAACTCCCAGTGATGAGATGTTTAAGTTCAACATAAAGTGCACTGCCAATGTCAGAGTTAAAAGTTCATCTTTGACTTTCTCTATGCATTAACTGTTGTGCTTTATATCAAGATAGTGCTAATCTAATTTTTAATATTGTGAATACTATGATTATGCTTTCCAAGAGTTCAGATAATGAAAATGAGCATGACAATACCGATGCCAGCATGATCCAGACATCACCAAAAATGGAAGGACACATACAACTGTATTAGGGAAATACATAAAACAGAATATACTGCAAAACATGCAGAGAAGAATTTGGGATTGGGCATGCTGGCAAAGGAGATTTAAAAACACTATGGAAATAAAATCTCACAATCTGAGATGAGACAGGCAAGTATTTCCAAATCAATCAAAAGTATTTCTGTCTCTCAAAATTACACCAATAATAGCAGCTGCTGAATTAGCACGGCATACTATATGGAACACACATTATTATATTGTTTCCTTCAGTGTTCAGTGAAACTGAGTAAAATTACATATTTTGACTGAGAGTTTGCAACTAAAATGACTTACGGTTAAATAAAATTGGAAATTTTGGATATGAGAAATATTGGCCCCCTACAGTGTACAGCTGATTCTGTTGGCACTTAATAGCAATCACACTTTCTACAGTATTTCAAGTGATGTGCCAAATCACAAAAAACATTCTCCCTACCTATTAGATACTTTTATTTGAGAGAATTAGGTTGTAAACTGTGTTGTTCAAATCTTCTGCATCCTTTCTCATTTGATTTGTCTATCAATTATTGAGAAAGATGTGTTAAAATTTTTGCTTTCTATATTTTAAAGCCACTACTGAGTATAGACAGATTTAATATTATTTTCCTAATGTTATCAATATTAGATGTCCATTCTTTATAATAATGCTTCTTGACTTAAAGTCTACTTTGTTTGCTGGGATTATAAATATCTCAGCTTTCTTTTAACTTCCCCATAAGGTTTCTTCTCCCCCCCCCCCCCGCCCCCCCAATAGTGTTTCTTCTTCCATGACTTTACACCTTTTGTGCCATTATAATTTAAGGTGTATTTCTTGTAATCACTGCTTAGTTAGGTTTTGTTATATAGTTTGAAAATCTTTGTGTTTTACTTCCAACATTTGGTTGTTTTAATTAAACAAATTATTTTTTCTTTACAAAAATGTTCTCTATTTTCATCTTGGTTTCCATCTGACCCATGTTTTTAATGTTCCTTTTTCGTTCTTTTATTATCTTTTTATTATTCAAGTATACTATACTAAACCACTAACTCTATTAGTTCCTAAATATACATTTATAACATACTTTTCATGGTTATCTTAGAGAGTCTAAAGCATTTTCCTGACTTACAACTAATATAAATTATTTTTATCACTTCCTCAGTAAAGCTTAGAACATATTCAGTCTATTACTCACTTTCAGGCATTAGGATTATTTTTGCCATGCATTTTAATTATGCATACATTTTACACCTCAGAAGACATTATTATTATTACTTTGATAGGCTACACTAAGTTAACATGTTAATATTTGTCAATACATTCATCCTTCTGGTTGCTCTTCATTTCTTCCTACATTTCTGTGTTTATGTTGTGTCATTTTCCATTTGCCTGAAGAATTCTGTTTACTATTTCTTTCAATGTACACCTGCAGTCGACTTATTCTTTCAGTTTTTATTTGTCTGGAATATATTTATATTTCACTTTACACTCTGAAGGGTATAAAATTCTACATTGATAATTTTTTCCAGAGCTTTAATGATGTCATTCTATTCTCTTCTGGCTTCCGTTACTTCAACTGAGAATGCAGCAATCTTACTATTGTTCTTTGACACCATTTTTTTTAGCCTGCTTTTAAGATTTTTCTCCTTATCTCTGAATTGTCACTTTACAATGTTGTGTCGTTGTGTGGCTTTTGTTTATTAATCTAGCTTGAAGTTCTAAGAACTTCATGAATTAGTGGTTTAATACTCTTCCATCGGTTTTGGGAAAATCTTGGCTTTTTATCTTTTCTTTTTCTTTTAATTGTTAAATTTATTGTGGTGACATTGGTTAGTAAGAATTATCTTTTCACTTTTGTTTCTGTCCCATTGTATTCAGTTCTTTCAGAGATTCCAATTATTATATATTGAACTGTCTCTTCCACTATGTTTTATTCCCTCCAAATTCATTTACCTTTGTGATTCAATTTTAAAATTTACTGTCAACCTGTTATCTAGTTTACTAATCCTGTCTTTTGCTGCTAAACTCATACTCTAATTTTAGGGACAGACCTAGATTATCCTAAAGCAGTCACTGTATTTCATTACTTTGGCCACATAAATTATTTCAGAGACCAGTGGATAAGCACATAACCCCTAGTAGTTCAATCCAAGTTAACAAGATTCAACACTAGTCTTTCTATTTTTATAAGTTGTTTTTTCCTTCTAGACTTCAGTAAGTAAGCATGTAGGCAGAAGCTTCTACCTCCATGTAACCTGAAAATTAAGCTAATACATAGAGAAAAACCAACCAACCAACCAACCAACCAACCAACCAACCAACCAACCAACCAATCAACACACAAACACAGAGATAAAACAAAACTTTTTAGGTCCTAAGCAAGATTCCCTTGAAGTTAAAAAGGAATGAACTACTGTTACATACAACATGGATAAAAATCATCATTCTGAAAGAAGCCAGTCAGAAAACAATACATATCATATGAGTCCATTAATATAATATTCTAGAAAATGCAATACATTTATAGTGACAAAATATGCAGTTCAGGGGTTACCTGAGGCCAGCGATGGAAGGATGGGTATTTAGAAAACAGAACAATCTTTTGGTGGAATGTCTGAAATACCTTCTATCTTTTTTATGGTAGACACATATCTACAAAATACATTAAACTGTACACTTATGATGGGTTCAATTTACTGTTAATAAATTATGCCTCAACAAAGTTGACTGGAATAAAAGTTAACAAATGAACAAAAAATAATCTCTGGAAGTCAGCCCTACCCTTGATCTTTCAGTTATGTGAACAATGCGTTTTATTTTTGCTTAAGCAATTTTGGGTGTGGTTTTCTGACCTTGGAAATAAGCAAACCCTACCTGATAAAATTACAGTAGGTTTATAAAATTTACTATGGTAATCAAATGTATTAATACATTTTTGAAAGATAGTCAATAATGGTTGAACAAAGAGGCTTACAAGTACTTAATGACTCAGCTTTCTTTTAAAGAAAAAACATGATTCTACAATAATGCTTATTAACTCAAGTTTTATTTTTAATCCTTTCTAAGAAGAGAGTCCAACATGTTTCTTAAGCTATTACATTGTTTAGGAATTGGCACTTAGTGATTTTCCTGATTATATTTTTATAACACCTGATAGTTCAAGATTCAGAAAATCTGCTATACATGTATAGAAAACTATGATCTTATAATTAGGAAATATGAAAGTGTCTTGAGACAGATACATTAAATTTTTGTTAAGGAATTATGAATCTTATATAACAATAAAGTGACAAGATAAATAATGCTGAAACTTAGGTCACAGGTAGATACTATTATCTAATGAGAATTGCCACCAGGACAAGACTGACACACCCAATGGAAATCCTATATTAAGTTTCATGATTTAAGTTAAGCAATTTGAGAGTTTCTGGAAACAAATGTATGAACAGCACTAAGAGAATCTTTTCTCACTTTTACTTCCTCATCAGTAGTCACAGAAAAGAATGAAAATGAAGACTTAACTCTTTTCCCCAGTAGTTTCATCTGACCAAAACAGTTCTTCTGATCCATGTTAACCTATACACAATTTAGAATTAGTATAAATCCTTGTTAAACTATGTTAGTTGCCATATAACTCATTACAGTTAAAATAATTTTACTGCTTTTCCTATGTTGAAAACACTTTTTATTGTCTTTCTCTGAATGCTTTCATGTTTTAAAAACTCAATTATTACAGTTATTTTTCTCAAGTTTTTATTATCTTCCAGGTGATACACATTATTATTACATATAATCCCTTTAGGGTACTATCTGTAGTTGAGTGTTATCTACCTAGGTGGAAGCCAATACCAAAATTATTCGGTTTCTTCCCCCAGCTTTTATGTCTTAGTATTAGTTGAATTATTTTTTTTAATAATATAGTAGGTATACTGTCAATTACTTCTGTCTAGACAAATGAGGTAATTACAGTTTGTATTTCAAATCTATTGAGGTGCTGGGATTAGGACACTGACATATGTGGCCATCAGAGATTATGAAGAATACCGTTAAAATAATATTTATATTCAAAGTTGGTAAAAATCGATTAATTGCTTTTTGTTCAATACCTTACACATTGAGTGATTTGTACTAATTAAGTACTTAATACTTTGACTCAGTGGTTCTGTGCTATACTAGGATAACAACTACCTAAAGAATTAACATCTATCTAAGGAAAATAAGACCTAGAATAGAGGTTCTTTATTCCCGTTTTATAAATACTTTATTTAAAAAATTTACTTTGATATCCATTATTAGTTTATATTAGTTTCAGGTGTACAGCATAGTGGTTAGACATTTATATAATTGATGAAGTGAACCACTGTATTAGTCTAGTAACTACTTGGTATTATACACACTTATTACAATATTATTGACTATATTCGCTATGCTATACATTACATCCCCTTGACTATTTTGTAACTACCATAAAATAGGGGTTCTTAACTGGGGGCACATGGATAGGCTTGGGAGCAAAATGAACTCCTTCAAACTATACACAAATTTCTGTGTATGTGTGTTTTTCTAGGGAGAAGATCCAAAATTTGCATTGGCTTTTCAGAAGGGTTTCAGTACACAAAATGTTAAAATCCAGTTATATGGAGGAATAAATACCAATCTCTTATCAAAAGAGAGAATTACACCTTTTATACACCACCCAGGCTTGACATTAACTGTAATCTCATGGAAATGGCCTGCTACTATAATCAAGAATTTGAATGTATAATAAAAGGAATGCACCACAGAACATATGATATCCGGCTTCTGTCTACTGCAGTAAAGAACTAAGGGGTCTAAGAACAAAACCAAAAATTAAAACAAATAAATGAGTAAGAACCAAATTTTGTTAAACTAAACTGCCATATCTAGGACTATCTAAATTTTGAAAAATAATAACATTTATGTAATATGTAGGTGTCATTTGAATATTATAAAATAATAAGAAATGAACAAAATAATTATTTAAAAAACACATTTACAAATTGGAAACACCACTAAGCAATGATAAGTAAGTTGAAACAAACCACTAAAGACATAAATTTGCCTAGAGAAAAAATTAATTTGTAGATTTATAAAAATACTCTAAAAATCCCTATAAAGGACTGAGAAATTCCTACTAGAGGATACTCGTTTGTATAATAGAAATTAACATTTTTTCAACAGTGTTGTCTAATCAGTGAACAAAAAGGAAAAATATCTATAAAAATAAAAGGCTTTGCTATATTATAATCTATAGATTATATAAATCATGCATAATCTTATACATACATGTAAGTATATGAAGAGATATAATGTATAATATAAGAGAAGTAAATGCTTACAATAGAAAACCAAAGTATAAAGTTTAGTTCTTATTCTGTATTACAAAAAACCCAGCCATCATTAATGCCTGTGCCATTCTTAGGCCACTTTCAGGCAGATTCTGAAAAGCTGGAAAGTAAACACAGGTGTTTTAAAAAACTACAGCTGCTGTCACGGACAACCACAAACACCCTTACCTCTGATGTGGCAACGCCTTCTTTCCCTCCCTCTGTTTTTTAAAGCAATGCCCGAAAAGAAAATGTCAAATGTTTCACCTGTCAGCACCTCAAATTAAGTAAGAGCTTAAAATATTGTTTCACAAATCTCTAGCAAATAGATCATTTTTTCACTACTTTTAAATGTAGCCAATTAAATATTAATTACATAAAATAAAAAGTAGAATTTAGGAAAAATTTACTACCCTCACCCCAAACTTACACTCCCTCTTCCACCATATTTTTGGCATTTCTTTATTCTTTTATATTTTATTATTCTTTAATTTCTAAGAGCAAAATCTTTTGTGTAACCACATTTAGATACTTTATTATATCATGTAATTTTTATAGAAAGTATCTGATCTGTTCCTGTAAAGTTTAACACAGAAATCAGAAATAAGTAAGAATCTTGAAAAAAAAAAGTGTCAAGTACCTTCGGTTGCCATTCAAGGAAATATTTTGACTTAGAAATATTTGAAACTTAAAAATATGTCATTGTATTTTAGAAAACTGTCCTAATGGATACCTAAATAGTAGATATTGTTTACAAGCAAAAATAGAAAGCAAAATAACTTCAAAACTGCTCCAGACATGGAGCTCATATTTATAAATAGAATAAATTTTCTAATACTGAAATATCACTTAGTCCCTATAACTGTATTAAAAACCTGTTAAAGCAAAGACAAGCTTCATTAACAATTGATGAACTATTACATAACTAGTGAATATAAAAATCAAATTGAGTAAGTTATATTTTACCATAATCATCCCGAAAGAGGTAGTGTTAAGAGAATGGCCAACTATGTATGTACCAGTTCCAAAATCATAATAATATCGGAGGTTATTTTGAGAGGTTTAGTCCTACCCTCAGAATTCCACTTAATTCCTCTGTGCAATTCATATAAAACCTGCATTGTGAAATCATACTCTGTATTTGATATTCATAATAAAACTCCAGTAATTTTTCATTGCTCTAAGTTTTTTATAAAGATATCTCTCTTTCAAAATAAGAAAATGATAAAACAAAAATTAATCAACAGGAATAAAAATTAAGAGTGAATACATTTTTATATTAGTATCTACATTTTTCAAAAAATTTCTCAGATATTTTATAATTTGTTCTTATATTGCCTTTTTCAAAATGTGAAGAGCAAATATCAGAGCTGCATGATATCTGGCAAATCACTGGCAATCAACTGCAAATGAGAGAAAAGCAAATATATTTTTCCATCTTGTTCAGATCCAACAATGCATTGCTTCATCAGATATGTGAAGAACATTATATAGCATTAAGAGACAAAATTATGTTCAGTTGTGAAATAAACCAACAAAGCAAAGAAATTTAGAAGTTTGACAGTTCTTAACTGAGTCCACTGTACTTTGGTATTACAACACACATGAGGGCTGTCTGGAAAGTATCCAGCCATGTACTATAAAAAATAGAGGCATTTATAGCTAAATTTTTTTCCAGATGTCCCTCAAATATGATACTTATAGAAACAAAAGAGCAAGGTAAGGGCAGTATGTCAGCCTTAAAAGTTAATTTTCTTGCTTTTGCTGGTTTATATTAGCACCTAATATTATGTAAACAATGTTTCTAGGCAATTTATTTTTTCCTCTAATGTAATAGCTGAGTTCATCTGGATGCTAAATATCTTTCAGCATATAAAAATCCAGTTCAACAGCCACAGCAACAAAAGTCCATAAAGGAATGCTACTTAAAAATCAAATTTACAAAAATATAATATTTTATAATATTCACTTAAGTGGAAAGACTATTATATTTTAAAACTTCTCAAAAAGTGAAGGTAATTAACACAATAGAGTTTATTTAAAAAAAAAGAATGGTTTACCTTAGAAAACTTAGGGCTTATTAGTAATTCTTTCTTGGTCTTTCTAAAAAGCAAAGTGATTACCTGAAAACTTATGGATCTAGATAAAAATCAATATAAGTGACTAGCAAGGTAGATTACATAAACTATGGAGAATAATAAGTACATACCGGTAGTTTATGTAGGTTACATAAACTATGGAGAATAAGTACATTTTTGAAGAAGCAACTCAGAGTTAAAAGTTGATCAAAAATATGTTGGGCACATGTACTTTATGATGTCTGTGATCATGACTTAAATTGAATAGTCTCTTATTCTAGTAAAAACAAATAGTCATTCTAGCATTTAAAAATCATAATTTACACAATAAAAGTCAATTAAAATAATTGGCACTGTTAGAAATAAAGACAAAAATGCTCATAGAGCTTCAGAGTAAAATGCACAAAAATGATTCTAGATTTAAAATAGCAAATATCAAAAAAAGATGATGATTTCAATAAATGGTCGGTCATAAACCACAACACTGGATTATATTGAAAATGCTTCCATGAAACATAAAACTACGCTGTATGATTTTGTGAAATTATTAAGGAAACCGAAATATAAGATATTATAAATATTCAGATATATAATTATGGTCATGAAGATTCAAAGTTAACATTTTCTAAAGAAAAGGTTACAAGTCATCAAAACTCTCGAGGCTGCTATTTATTTCCAAAACGCTCAGAGGTTTTCAAGAATATGAAATACATTCTAAAATATATTACTTAATATAAATATATAAGAACAAAAATACTGATGATATGCTTTTTGTATTTAACTTTAAATATTAAGCAAAAAAATATAGGAGGTTTTAAAATGTGTCTATGAATCCCTAAGCAAGAGTGATTTTTCAAGATGCCTATTTTTGCTTCAGTTAAAATTAAAACCCATGCTGTCTAATCCTTGGAGTCAATTTGTAATTAAGGGGATTTGATGAGAGACCAGGCGCTGAATTAATGATAAAATTTAATATCTGTTTTAATGCATCAACATAACAGAAAAACTAACCAACACTGAACAACACAATGAAGTCATTTTTGTGTAGAGGGCATACTATAGCTAAATTTTTTAATGCTAGTTTTAAAAAATATATACATATATATATATAAACGTTAAAAAGTTCTGTAAATAGATGCATTACTAACGTATCTGAAAAAACACTTGCAAAAAATGCTACTAGAATATTGCTTGGTACAGAAAACTGCATTGTTAAATGTAGTTATTCTTATGGAGAATTTTATGTAAACTCTAATGAAGAACTTCATTGTTTTCCATCAACAGTTATCAAATCTGAAACATTTTTACATAGCAGCCAAAGAATTAATTAAATTTGATAATCTAAAGTTTGTTTTTAAAAAAAAAAATGTAGTTTTTTTTAGTTTAGAAAGAACATGTAACTTTAAAAAAAAATCCACTAAGTTAAATTTCATATTATTTTAAATAACCATATGAATTTTGCACTATACTTTTCACAGTATTAACTATACTATAATTCACAAGAGAAGTTAAATTCACCCCAAATCACTATAACCTTGTGTAGGATTTGGTTACTGTAAATGCCAAAAATGAAAGAGAAAAATTTCATTTGGCCAGCACTTAAAAAAGACACAAAACTGATAACTGCACCAAAATACTGACATCAGCCCAATACTGAAATCAAGTAGAAAATAAACTAGAACCAAAAATTTAAAAACTGGGGAAGCTGGGATGGTTCAGCGGGTTAAGCGCTCGCTTTGCAGCCCCAGGGTTCATGAATGGAGTCCTGGTCCTGGTCCTCATCCTGGTCCCAGTCCCGGCTCCAGCCCTGGCCCATGTGGACCCATATGCAGAACTGGGGCATGCTTCCCATGCGGGAGGCCCTCAGTTCATTTTTTGTCCCCCAGGTTGGGCTCCTGACTCGAGGGGGCATGCCTCCCACGCAGGAGGCCCCCAGCCCAGTTCCTGCCCTGCGAGACCCCCACCCCACCTGTGTGGAATGAAACCTGTCAAAAACCGATGATGTACAGCTGTGGAGACTGCTCTGAGCCCTCCCGCTTCCCTCTGTCTCAGTCAAAAACAGTAAAATTAAAATCTTTAAAATTAAAAAACACAACTGATAGAAAACAAATGTGTTATCTTCAGAAATAAGAAATTCATCGGCCTAAAAGGTTGGGAAAATATTTTGTTCCTATTTAACTTCCAAACACCAAGTCTACGTCAGCAAGTTTTCAAATTTAGTGTAAGATATTCCAATTCAGTATGCTTTGGGTCAGACCCAGATTTATTATTTTGAAAACATTTTTCGATGATTCTAATAAATGCCCCTGTTAAGAATCATTAATCTATACTCATTACCTAACACCAATCAAGTGAAACTTTACTGCTTTTTGAAAAATTTATTTATTTATTGTTTTTTGACAGAGAGAGAGAGAGAGATGCAGAGACAGAGAGAGAACTGAACTGGGGGAACTCCCCAGCTCAGCAAATGGGTCTGCACAGGCTGAGGCCGGGATTTGATCCTCGGTCCCCGGCGCTGCAAAGTGAGCGCTTAACCCACTGAGCCATCCCAGCTTCCCCGCTTATTGCTTTTAAAGGTACTCAGAGTATCATTCCTAATGATGTCTCATGCATATCTGTTCTTCTACATCTTCTTGGCCACTGTAATACCAAAAATCCATAGGTCAGGAAAAAAAAGGATAATGGGGTAAGAGCAGAAGTCAAGGGGAAAAATAGGACGAAGGCAAGGGAACTGTGGACCAACTAAAGACAAGATGAGTAGGTATTATGTGAGCAAAAGAAAAAGGGCAATAGGTGATGTAGCTGTATGGCATTTTAGTCAGAAGAAATATCATGTCCAAAGACTAGAAAAAGGTTCTAGAATCTATCTAAAGCCAACTCACATAATGATAAATCTGCCTGGTGTGCTTAAAATTCAGTTTCCTACTGAAAGTTTATGTCTTCATTCAAATATTCACTTTGATTAATTTTATGACATATTAGAAAATGTAGAAGATAATAGGAAAGAATGCAATGCAATTTTATATTTCTATCATTATGTAAAAAAATGAAATTCCAAATTTCTAAATAGTATGAAAATCAAAATTAGAAAAATATTAGTAACCAATGTTAAGAGCAATTAAATTTAAGTATTTACGAGTTTCACATTTGCAGTTCTCCACAGAAGTTTCCCACAGTGATTCAGTATTGCTTCCACTTAAGACAAGCTTGTCCAACTTGCTGCCTACACACCACACACAGCCCAAGACAACTTTGAGTACAGCCCAACACAAATTTGTAAACTTCCTCAAAGCATAATTAGTTTTGAGATGTTATTTATTTATTTTTTGCTCATCAGCTATTGTTAGCATTAGTGTATTTTATGTGTGGACCAAGACAATTCTTTTTTTCCCAATGTGGCCCAGGGAAGCCAAATGGTTTTAGACACCCCTGGCTTAAGAAGTTAGTTCACAGGTGTTTCATCTGAATCTCATTAGTTTTTATTGTGTCTTGATGGACCTGAACTTACAAAGACTTTGATGATTTGGCTATAACTGGTGCTGTAATCTACATTGAAGAGCCACTCTTCAATGTAATTGTTCATTTCAGAGAATCTATAACAAGTGCGGTAATAGCAATTCCCCATTTGGTATACAAAGACCATAAACTTGGTCTAGCTGAGTCTCACTTGTTGTAAAGCAGGAGTATCCAATCTTTTGGCTTCCCTGGGAAAAGAATTGTCTTGGGCCACACATAAAATACACTAATAGCTGAAGAGCTAAAAATAAATAAATAAAAATAAATAAGCATCACAAAATAATCTCACGTTTTAAGAAAGTTTACGAATTTGTGTTGGGCCTTGTTCAAAGCCATCCTGGACTGCATATGGCCTAGGATGCAGGCTGCAGGCTGGACAAATTTGTTGTAAAGGAAGACTCTCAAGAAAAAATTTATTGTGTGGAAAAAAAAGTCTGTCACAATAAGAGAATGCTGTTAAAGAACCGGGACTGAATCTCCATTTCCCCTGCTCAGAATTTTCTGTTTTTTAATACAATAACTCCAACGTTTCCTACCAATGGCTTCATAACTCCAGATTGCACATAGCCTATAGCAAACTACCTGGCCTAAGCCTATCTCAGGATAGTTTCACTCAGCATTCAAAGCTCTCTGGCCCCGTTCCTCTTAGTTTGTAAATTCCAAATCATTAAATTATTATCTGACCTACCAATCTTTTTAAACCAGGTCATACATTTTGTCACTAGCTAGCCCTGGGTTGACAGCCACACAACAGTTCTCTTATGAACTAAAACTGCAATGACAAATATCACTACTCTCCTAATTGCCAAATCAAATGGACATTCAATTTCATTTGGCTTCTCTGTAGCATTTGACACTGTGAACCATTCCCTTCAAAGAATTTTATTCGATTCTAAATTCTATGATAACAAAATCTCTTGGTTATCCTCTTATCTTTCTTAATTTTTGTTGTCAGTCTCCTTTTCGAACCACTTATTTTTACGCACCACTAGTGAAGTGTTAAGACATCACTATTGTTCCATTTATTTTTCTTCTGAATCTGACATCTGAATGCTCCCACACACCTTAACTATTTGAATTACAACCTTTATAAGAGCTGCTTTCATTCTCTCCTTTCTCAAACTCATTTCCTACCACTATACTTCCCATTAAATGGTCACTTATGCACTAAAGAACATACTGGTAAGTTGTACTTTTGTTTAAAATATATTCATACAGTAGAAAGAAAAATAGCCTGGAATCATTGGCTTTACATGGTACATGGTGCCCACGTCTGAAACAACTGCTGTTGCTAAGGGAATATGACATTCAGATTTGCCATGCCTGAGACCCCAGTGGCATCACAAATAACCAAACCACATTTGAGGATGGATAAAACCTTTTGTTTTGTTTTTTACAGAAAAACCAGGGTCATAATAAGAATCAGGTGAAGGATGAATAAACTGAGTAGCAAAACTGAGCAACACACACTAGGTAAAGCTAAAAAAAAGAAAAGAAATAAAGTAGCTGCTATGGTCTTAACGTTTGTATCACCCCTAAAATTCAAATATTAAAATCCTAATTTGCAACGATGATGGCATTAGAAAGTAGGGACTTTGTGAGGTACTTATGTCATGTGGTAGGAGGCCTCAGCAATGGGATTAGTGCTCTATTCTCACAGAGATCCTTGCCCCTTCCACCATCTAAGGATACAGTGAAAGGGGCTTGCTATGAACCAGGATGAGGGCCTTTACCAGAACATTTTCATGTTGGTGCCTTGATCTAGGATTTCCCAGTATCCAGAATTGTAAGAGATTTATTTTGTTATATTAATAGCAGTCCAAATGGACTAGACAGTAGTGCTGATACACATATCAGAAAAAGTAGACTTAAAAGTATGAAGCTTTAAGCAGTCCAAAGAGGAATAATGATGGAATATATAAGGACAGCCCATGAAGATATAATAGTCATAAATATCTATATAATATAAAACAGAGCAAAAATGTATAAAGCAAGAAATTGCTAGAAATATGAAAAATTATAAAAATGCAATTATGACAAGAGGCTTAGATACAGGATACTTTAATAATGTGAGAACTGTGTTCAACTGAATATATATTAAAACTAATGCTCTGTGAGCATAGACTAAATTTGTTTATTTAGCCAATGAAACCTTTCAAAGGATTACCGTATTTACTTGGTAAGAAAAAAAATAATACATTAAAAAATACAGGAATTTAAATTATATTCTCTAAATTACCCTGGCTCAAATTAAAAGAAAAATCAAAGTAGAAACAAACTATCTAGGGGAAAAAAGTGAATATTTCATCTCCCCCATTACTGAGATACAACTAGAATTATAGTCAGAATGAAATAGGAAGTCTTATGATTTTATTATTAAAGAAGACTAAGGTGAGCCAATTAACAAGAACAAGGAGAATAAAGAAAGTGAAAATTAAACAAAAATAAAAAATTTAGTTAAAAACAATAAATAAAACCAAAAATTTATTATTAAAATAGGATGGGTAAACCCCAGGAAAGACTGAATAAGAAAAAAAAAAGAGATAGAGAAAGCAAATATATGCCATAATGCAGATGAGACAGTAATATACAGAAAATAAAACAGATTGAAATAATGAGAATTACCTATAATTCTGATGCCAAATCTGGTACATTAGCAAATGTGGTACTAGAGGGAATAGGGTACTTTTTGAGCAAAATATAAAACCACTAAAGTTGACTTAAGAAACAGAAAAACTGATGCACATATTGAAACAACTGAAAGGCACTTAAAGATTCATGGTATAAAACATCACCAAGACTATATGGTTTTAAAACTGGATTCTATTTAATACTTAAAGTAAGATCATCCAATTCAATTTAAAGCTTTCAAGACCACAGTTAAAGGTAGAAATGTCAATAGATATTTCTCTAAAGGAAATGTATGTCATTCATAAAGCCAGTAACTTGATACAACCAAAACAATCTTGAAAAAGAAAAATGAAGTAGAACTCATAGGTCTTGACGTCACAACTACTACAAAGCTACAGTAATCAATATAGGGTGGTAGCTGCATAAAGATACATATAATACAGTAGATCAATGTAATAAAATCAAGAGTTCAGAACTAATCTTTCATACTTACAGTCAGTTGCCTCTTTCTTTTTTAAGATTTATTTTATTGATTTTTGACAGAGAGAAAGAGAGACAGAGAGAGACAGAGAGACTGGGGAGGGCCCAGAGCAGTCTCCATAGTTGACATTAGTTTTCCATATAGTTTCACTCCACATGCGAGCACAGGGCTGCGCAGGGCAGGAACTGGGCCAGGAGCCTCCCACATAGGTCCTGGCAAGAACCAAAGTGGGGGCACACCCCAGTTCAGCATGTGGGTCCTCATCGGCCAGGGCCGGGATTTGATCTTCAGTCCCCGGGGCTTCAAAGTGAGCGCTTCATTCACTGAGCCATCCCAGCTTTCCCTGGTTGCCTCTTAAGAAGGGTGTCAAGACAATTCAATGAAAGAATAGTTTTTTCCACAAATGGTACAGAGACAACTGTATTTGGCTATCCTAATGTAAAAAAAAAAAATGCATCTGGACCTCTGTCTTACATATTAACTCAAAATTGGGCATAGATGTAAATGTTAGAGCTAATATTATAAAAGGCCTAGGGAAAAACGTAGTTGTGTGTCTTTGTAACTCTGAGTTACGCAAAGCCTTCTTAGATCAGAACCAAAAGCACAAGCAGCAAAAGAAAAAAATAGATAAACTGGACTCAATCAAAATTCAATACTTTTGTTTAAGGACACCATCAAAAAAGCGAAAAGGCAATCTTCAGAATGAAAAAAATTATTTACTAATCTTGGGATTTGGATCCAGAATATATAAAGGAATCTTGTAACTTTACAATGGAAAGACAAATACTGTAACCCAATTCAAAAACAGGCAAAAGACCTCAATAGACATTTCTCTAAAGGAAATGTTCAAATGGCCAATAAATGTATGAAAAGATGGTCAAAATTATTCATTAGGGAAATGCAGATCAAAACAATAGTAAGACACCCAACTACTTCACACCCACCAGGATGGCTATAAAAAAAAAAAAAAAGAAGTTGGCAAGGGTGTGGAAAATTTGGACCTTCATACATGACTGGTGAGAATGTAAAATGGTACAATCACTTTGGAAAACAGTATGGCAATAATTCAAAATGCTAAATATAGAGTTACCACATGGCCCATATTTCCACTCTTAGGTATATAACTAAGAGAAACAAAAACATGTTCAAATAATAATTATACATGAATGTTCATACCCTGTTTCCCCAAAAATAAGACAGTGTCTTATACCCTGTTTCCCCGAAAATAAGACAGTGTCTTATATTAATTTTTGCTCCCAAAGATGCGCTAGGTCTTATTTTCGGGGGGATGCCTTATACGTATTTCAGCGAGAGGCAAAACTGTAAGTAGGTCTTATTTTCGGGGGATGTCTTACTTTTGGGGAAACACGGTAGTAGCATTATTCATAATAGCCAAAAAGTGGAAACAACTTAAATGTCCATCAGCTAATTAACTGATAAACAGAATATAGTATATGGGTGCAATCGGTATTATGGATCAATACAAACGAATTAAGTATTGATAAATGCTATAATAGGAACGAACCTTGAGAATACTATACTAAATAAAAATAGTCAGTCACAAGGGACCATATATTATATAATTTATATGAAGTATCCAGAATAAGCAAATCTATAGAGATAGAAAGTAGATTAGCAGTTCATCAGAACTGAAGGAAGGATGTCGAGGGGAATGAAGAAATGACAGCGAATGTATATGAAATGTTTTAGGTAGGTGTTGACAGCATTCTAAAATTAGATCGTGGTGGTGGTTGAAAAACTCTGTAAATATACTGGAATGACATACTTTAAATAAGTGGATTTTATGGTATATGAAATATATATCAGTAAAGCTATAAAAAGCAAAAAAATACTGAGGGACAAAGGGCCAATAACAAGCAAACAAAAACAAACAGAATAAAAATGAGGAAAAAGCATAAACAAATGCACATATTTATAGTCTCTCTCACACACACACATCCCTTGAACAGATGAAAAAATATTCAAACTGACTTTTAATTAGAGAAATGGTTAAGAACAACAAAAATCTTGATACAGTATATAAATAAAACCCTCCAACTATAAGTCAATTTCATTTATATTCAAGAATGTGAACTTCGGAGACAGACTGCCTCGGTTCAGATGTTACTCTCTTAACCAATGTTCCTCAGTTTCTTCACCTGTAAAATTAGAATTAATTTTCTCATAGGGTCTATCTCATAGTGTCACTCTGAAGTTTAAATATTTCAATATATACAAAGCATTAGTAACAGTGCCTGGTTCTCAGTAAGTGCAATATGAAGACAGACAATTATAAATATAGTTTTAAAATTCTTTGGGAAACAACAAATCAAACTTAAAGATTTATTCAAGGAATTTTTCAACAACAAGAACTCAATGAAATGTGTTACATCCACCAATAAAAACTTTAAAAAATAATTCTACGAAGAAACGACTTAAATATGACAAAACACTATCAAAATCCAACAGTAGATATAATGTCTATGCCTAGGATGCAGAAAATTGGAACAACCGTCACTCTGTCAACAATAAAAGCTGAACCAATCACGTCATAACTTTTCTTGAACTTGTTAGAGCTAAGCTCACATGGCAACCAGTCTTTATTTACAGGAAAAATAAGACTCCAAGGAGAAATGGAGGTGTGCATTTAATGGTAGGCTCTTTTCTACACAGCTCTGCTAGGTAGAAAAGAGCCTAACAAGGGCAGTGTAGGAGACCAGAGATAGCTTCCCTCATTGATACACATGTGCTGGGTGTATGGAGGAAGAAACTGGCTGCTGCTATGTAAGGAGCACCACCTGAAGCCCCACCCACACCCAGAGCCTTCAGAGAATACAGCAAAAGCCGTATTTTACCTGAAAGAGGGGTAGCCAAACCCTCAGGGCACAGAAACAATATAATAGTTTTCTTTATATATCTTAGCACTTTTTTTGCTGTCTATAATTTTAAAATAACTTCATTTTGAAATAATTCTAGACCCATAAGAACTTGCAAAAACCAGTTCAAGTGTAGCCTCATTTAGCTTCTCTTGGTGATATCATATATGAGGGCTATCCAGAAAAATAGCCAGGCTCAATATGAGAATGATTACAGGGCTGGATACTTTCTAGACAACCCTGATATGTACCATAGTATATTGTCAAAACCAGGAAATTAACATTGGTACATGGCATTAACTCAGAATAATAGTTCATTGTGTAGATACTGACCCACTGACCCACTGACCCACTGAAGTATAAGATATCTGGCTTCCTTCTAGTTTTGGGCAATTAAAAATAAAAGCTGCTATGAACATTTCTATGTATGATTTTTGTGGACATAAATTTTTATTTCTATGGCATAAGACCCAGTGGTGCCAAAGCTGGGCTGTATGGTTTAAGCACAGGTTTAACTTGATAAGAAACTGGCAAACTATTTTGCAGAATGGGTACATCATTATATGATTCCACAAGCAGTGTATGAGATATTAATGTGTTCCACATCTTTTCAATGTTTACTATTGAGAGTATATTTTTCTTTAGTCATTCCAACATGTGTGATGTTGGTATCTCACTGTAGTTTTAATGAACATGTAAATGATAAAAGAGAAATTTAACTTATTTTATGATACCAAAACCTGATAAGGATAACACACACTACAAAGAAAACTACAGACTAATATATAATATATTTTTTTAAGATTTATTTTTATTGTTTTTGACAGAGAGAGACACCAGGCGAGACAGATACAGAGACAGAGAGAAGGGGGAGGGCCCAGAATAGCCTCCATAATTGCACATCATTGGTTTTTACACATAGTTTCATTCCACAGGTGGGCATGGGGCTGCACAGGGCAGGAACTGGGCCGGGGTCTCATCCCGGTGAGAACTGAACTGGGGGTACTTCCCAGTTCAGCATATGGGTCCAGCATAGGCCGGGGCCACGATTTGATCCTGGGTCCCCGGGGCTGCAAAGTGAGCGGCTAACTCATTGAGCCATCCTGGCTTCCCCATACTAATATCTTGATGAATACAGATGCAAAAATCCTTAACAAAATACCGTAGACTTTCTGTTCATTGGAACTGAAGCAACTGGCACTATTATCAAGCAGACAGCAAAATTTTTTGGCAGGTTGCTTGAGATTTTACCAGTTGTATGAGAGTGCTGGTTGCTTGAGTCCAGTTAACAGAGAGTCTACTTAATTTATCCAGTATCTACCAATCCCCATGGGTGTGGGTTCACTGAGAGTCTACTGTACTAGCAAATCACATATAACAATACATTAAAAAGTTATATATCACGATCAAGTATGGTTCATTCCAATGGCACAGGATGGTTCAACATTTGCAACTTGATCAATGTGATAAACCATACTAACAAAATAAAAGATAAAAATCATATGATCATATCAATAGATGCAGAAAACGCATTTGACAAGATACAATATCCATTTATGATTGAAACACTTAATAAAATGGCATAGAAGTATCTCAACATAATAAAGACCATATATGACAAATCCTCAGCTAATATCATATTTAATAGTGAAAATCTGAAAGGTTTCCTCTGAAATAAAAAACAAGACAAGGATGCCCCCTATGACTGCTGTTATTTAACACAGTATTGGACGTCCTAGACAAAGCAATCAGGCAAGAGAAAGAAATAAAAGGCATGAAAATTGGAAATAAAAACTGGTCACTTTTTGCAGATGCCATGTTCCTTTACATAGAAAACACTGACAACTCCGCAAAAAAAACAAAACTATTAGAAACAATAAACAAATACAGTAAAGTTGTAAAATACAAAATCAATGTAAAAACTCCACTGCATTCCTACATAGTACTAACAATGAAACTTCAGAAAAAGAAATAAAAAAAACAATTCATAATTGCAACAAAAAGAATAAAATATCTAGGTATAAACTTAACACAGGATGTGAAAGACCTATACACTGAAAACTCTAAGATACTAGTAAAAGAAATTGAAGAAGACATAAAGAGATGTAAAGATATTCCCTGTTTATGGATTGGAAGAATCAACAGTTAAAATGGCCAATTTACCCAAAGCAATATACAATTTTAGGAAATCTGCATGAAAATCCCAATGGCTTTTTTTTTGTTTTTTCAAGAAACAAACAAAAAACAAACAAACAAAATCATCAGATTTGTATAGAATCACAAAAGACCCCAAATAGTCAAAGCAATCCTATTTTTTTAAAAAGGAAGGCTGGAGGTATTACACTCCCTGAATTCAACTCATACTATAAAGTGACAATAATCAAAGCTGCCTGGTATTGACAGAAAAACAGACACACAGACTGATGGAATGGAACTGAAAACCCAGAAATGAATCCACATACATATGGGCAGATAAATTTTGTCAAAGAAGCCAGAAACATACAATGGAGAAAAGAAAGCTTGCCGGGAAAACTGGGAAGCCTTGTGCGAAAGAATAAAACTAGACTGCTGTATCCATACAGTATATTAAAATTAATCCAAAATGGATCAAAGACCTAAATTTAAGACCTGAAACAATAAATTGCAGAGAAGAAAGCATACATACTAAGTTTACGGACCTTGGGTTAAGAGAGGACTTTATGAACTTGACCTCAAAGGAAAGGGAAGTAAAAGCTAAAAGAAATGAAAGGGAATTTATCAAACCAAACAGCTTCTGCACAGCAAAAGAAACCATCAACAAAACAAGGGAGCAACCAATGGAATGGGAGAAAATATTTGCAAACAATAGCTTCGATATAGTTTAATATCCAAAATATATAAAGAATGCCTACAACTCATCAACAACAATAAAAACAATCCAATTAAGTAATGGGCAGAAGACCTGAACAAACACATATACACAGATATATGAAAGTGTGCTCAACTTCACTAAACATTAGGTAAATGCAAATCAAAAGTACAATGAGATTACCACCTCACACCTGTTAGAATGCGTTCATCAACAAGACAAATAATAACAAGTATTGGAGAGGCTGTGTAGAAAAAGGAACACTTTTTTTGGTGGGAATGTAAATTGGTACAGACACTGTAGAAAACAGTAAGCAGGTTCCTCAAAAGATTAAGAATAGAATTACCATACAACCCACCGATCCCTCCTCTGGGTATCTACCCAAAATATCTAAAAATATTGATCCATAAAGATATATGAGTATGTGCCCCTATGGCCATTGCAACATTATTCACAGTGGCCAAGTCATGGAAACAACCAATGTGTCCTTTGATAGATGACTGGATAAAGAAGACATGGCACATATACACAATGGAATTACTTGTCCAGAAAAGATGAAATACTGCCATTTATGACAACACAGATGGACTCTGAGATTGTAAAAGTGAAACAAGTCTGACAAAAATACAACAACTGAGAACCACATAACTGCAGTCATACGTGAGATATAAAACTGAAAGCAATAAGCTAACAAGCAAAAACTGAGACCCAGACAATAATTTAGTGGTTACTGGAGGGCAAGGGGGTGGATGTGGTAGAAAAGGGAAAAAAGAGGGTCAAATATATGGTGATGGAAGAAGAATTGACTTGGTGGTGAACACACAATTCAATATATAGGTGATGTGTTATAGAGATGTATACTTTAAACCTATATAATTTTACTAACCAATGTTACCCCAATAAATTTAATAAAAAATAAAAATTTAAAATTCCATTTTTAGTAGTATAAATATATAAAAATGTACATATATAAAATTTCTTATTAATGCATATTCATGGTTAATCTAAATTTATTCTAAAAACATTAAAAGTCCAAAATTGTGTTCCTCAAGAAACTAATTTCTTAATATAAATAAAATTTATTAAAAAAAAAAAATAAGGGGGAAAGCCGGAATGGCTCAGCGGGTTGAGCGCTCGCTTTGAGGCCACGAGGACCGAGGATCGAATCCCGGCTCCGGCCCAGGCAGGACCCACATGCTGAACTGGGGAGTTCCCACAGTTCGGTTCTCTAGCTGTCTCTGTCTCTCTCTCTATCTGTCAAGAGTAAAATAGAAATAAATATGCACTGAAGATAAAATAATTACTCTCTATAAATAAAAAAAAAAAAAAGATATAAAAAAAAAATAAGCTCTCTTCTTTTTAGTAACTCTCAGGTTATAGACTAGTATTGATATAAATTCAGACTCTCATCTTATATGTACCACTGTGTTTTACTGGTTATTAGGAATAATTGTAAACATTATAAAATTAGGAAAACAGTTTTGTTAGAAAATTTAGCCAGGATAATTCCATACTACTTCAAAGATAATGTATAAATAATCACCAAAAATCCAATTTTCTGTTCTACCATAAAAAATAATATAAAAAGAACTTTCTAGTCATTAGGATAAACATTATTATTAAAATAGTACAAGATTATTAAAAAATATTTCCTTGTCTGATAATTGTGTATTTTCCATAATCATCGATTGAAAGTTCTATGTAATATATGACCATTAACTTAGATTTTTTCCCCCCCAAACTGTCTCTACAACTGTTCCCTTTAGGAATAAAACATTAATTTTTAGGTCTCATTCTGTTCAGGTTTACCTTCATTAAGTGATATTAATAACAGTACTATTTATTATACAATACTACAAATATTGTTGACAGACAGAAAGTGACTCCTTTTAAAAAACTCTTCAAAAAAAAGCTCATTTAATAGTAATTGAATATTGTCAATTAGCAAACAACAGAAAAGATACTTGTAAGTAGACTGTAAAAGATACATATTAAGATTCCTGTTCAGAAAGGAGACACACAGGAGACTCATCAGAGTGTGAATAAACTTATTATTCATAACTTACAATTTGAAGGTACAGAGTACAATAATAAAAGGACAAAATAGAGAATGAAATCCCCAAAAGGCAAAGAAAATTTTTTTTAAATGATTCAAAATAAAACTGATGTATTATATATTATAAATGAGTTAATTTTCATAATAAATTTAAGGTTTCACAGGAGAAAATATGACATAAAATAACTAAAAAATTATTCATAGCCAGTGTTATGAAAGACAAACATTTTAAGAAGAGGTAAATTGAACATAGGGGCTTTATAAATATTAAATTGAGTAAAGTTAAAAAAATTAATTCTTCCTCCCATCATTAGTCTAAAAAAATTTAAGTTAGCTTAGTTAATGGATGAAGTTATGAAGGATTAAAAGACAACAGAAAAATCTGAGATTTTGCAGAAAATGACAAGCAACTAGAAAAAATGTTAAAGTTAATAAGTGTCAGGAGTAAAAATGTAGTTTTACTTATACCAGGGTTGTCTGGAAAGTGTCCAGCCATGTCACTGTTCTGGTTATATTGACAACAGCTGGATTTTTTCTATACAGCCCTCATATATTACTTCAAATTTTATGGTCCTCAGTGTACAAAGGGTTTGGGTTGTCTTTTGAACTTCCAGGATTTTTTGGTTTACATTTTGCCTTCTAATTTTAATAACCTCTTAGAAATGTGTATCTATTTCTCTATAAATAGCAGCTGCCATTTAATTCAACTTAACATAAAGACACAACCAAAAATGCTAGAATAGACTATGCAATTATTAGGAACTTAAACTAGAATTTTCATTTTATATTCTGTTTTAAATAGAAATAATCATATCACATAAAGCTATGAAATCTATCCCCTAAAGCTGATAATAAATTAGCATACAATAATAAAAGCTGCCTTTAAAAAAATGTTACTTTCAGTTTTCAAGTATACACCAAAAAATTGTTATACTTAATTTTACTCATACAAGAGTAAATTCCTTGGGGTAATTAATCAATAATCACAGAAATCTATAAGACTTTTATTTCCCATTTATTGTTCTGGTCTATCAATATATTTGAGAGAAAAGAAGAGAAAGTGCATTAAATAATCATAATAAAGTTATGATAAGCCTACCACTGAGAATTTCCAAATGAAGCTAAATACATTTGTTAGAAAGAGCTGATTGCAACCAAATCATACACTTTCCATATAGATTAAAAATATTTTCCACATCAAAATGTCAGCATTTTCTCAATTTTGGTAAATAATTCTGGCTTAGTGAGTTATACTGACAATGTCATATTCTGTAATGTATGGAAAAAAATAAATTCAAGACAAAAAAGTACTATACAATTCCCTAGAATGCACATCTTCTACTGCACAATATCAACAATGATGGATTTTTTTCTCTGTTTCCTATGAATGTGTTTTGGTTTTTATTTTTAACTTGGTAATGAGAATGTAAGCACCTTGAGGGCAGGAACCACTACTAAGTCACAAGCATTATGCTAGAAACTGGAGGAAAGACAAAAAAGGAGACTGGAATGTCATAAGCAACCTAAGAAAAAAAACAATTACTTAAAATCAAAATAATGTCCTTTTTCATGGCTGGATTTATATTACAATGAAAAAAGAACTTCTTGTCATGAAATGTATACATTGAACTTGTTTCAAATTCTAGTGGAGTATTTTTTTCTTTCTTTTTTGGTACTAAGTAACATTTTAAGTCCTGTTTCAATTCCCAAATACATTCACATGCTCTTTAAGGAATGTGAATTCTGTGGGTTACTAATATTACAAAGCATTTAAAAAATTAATATAATAAAAATTTAGTGTAATAAAAACCAGAAAAAGAATGAACATATACCACAAGTTATTAATCACTCAAAATTCAGAAAATATGTTGTTTTCATGTACACATACACGAGATAAAATAATACCATAGCAGAAGGGTGCTGTATCTCTGTTTAAAGAAGGGGTTGTTGGCAAACACCACAGCTCACTTCTGCTGAAATGTACACAACTGATATATGCAGCACAGAAAGCTGGCACCAAGGGCTTACAACCTTAATTTGCCTGCAAGAAGGAACAGAGATTTACCTTCAGAGCACGTTCTTGATTGTTTTCAGCAGTCAGATGTCTCATGTTGTTTGCTGAAGTCTGGTTCTGCTCTTTCAAATGATGAAGCTCCTGCTCTAGCCGTTTGCACTGCCACAAGGGAAGAATCCCATTAAGTAAAGGAGTTATAAGATTTTTTATTTATTTTTTTTGCCAAGCCATATGAATTAATGTAAATAATACAATTGTATTCTCTAAAAGACAAAGTATCTTTTCAAACGAGAATAGTAAGTTAAAAGTGATGTTTAAGATAAACAAAACATGTTTATAGTATTTTGGCTATTCAACTGCAATTTTCAATTTGTGTTTTATTAATCTAAATACTACCATTTAAATTAAAATATACTATTTAAAAAAAATTAAGGCCAAACTACATTTAAAATTATTTTCTTCATTAATCAAATGGTTTTCAACATAGATCTGTTGGCTGAATATAAGCATGCTTCTAAAAATCATACCAGATTCTAAATAAACTACAATATATTGTTTTGAATTTTATTAACTTTTTAAAGATTAAAATGGTAAAAATATATATTTGAGACTTTTCAGATTTTTAGAAATATCTAAAGAAACAATTGTGTAGGGAAGAAAGGAGCAACCATAAAGTGCTTTAAGACTTGGAAACAGAGCTAAGGAAACAAGTATTTATAATTTCTATTTTGACTAAACCTTATTTTGAAGTAAAACTAATTATAAGAAAGACGTGAAATTACAATATGACTTAGCGGGAATATATGAGAATATAAGTATAAAAAAGAAATTATAAGTAAAAGCATAAATGGGATAATAGAGGTATCTACATGAAAAAAATCACTGAAATATGTCATTTGTATAAATCTTAATATGAATGTATCAAACATTTTACACAATAATTGTACAGGATATAAACCAATACGCTGCATATCAGGACCATAGGAACATACACAGGGGATTAACTAAAAGAATAAAGTACTAAACCCATCTTTCAGGAGAAAGTTAAAAATCACTTCTTAATTCATCTATTTTAAAATTAGGATATTTAAGTAGCAACCAATAAATAAGTATGAATATTGATTCAAGATCTACACAAAGTTACTTCTGGATTATTTGACAGATGGCAAGTTGTTATATTAAAAATCATTATGATACAATTACGATGCAGTCATAATTTAAATTGGGATTTCTTACTATTCTAACACTGATTCCTTCTGCATCTTATCTCTATAATATTCTGCACTCTGTTTTATTTCCCAACCTTGAGTAATATACAAACCTTTTTTTTAAAAAATGCTATTAGACTCTTGATATTGACTTAAATTATATAATGATATTTATACAAATACAAAATTGGGTATACATGCCTCTGCATATATAACACAATAAAACCAAAACACATTTATAAATAAAATAAAAATCACAAAGTCAAAGCTTTTAATATTAACTAAGTAGTTAAAATCTTGCTGAAAATAAGTCCTGCAAATATAATACATATTGGTAGATGCTTTTGCATTTGTCATGTCTATTCCACCATGTACTGTATGATAGCTTAACTGACCTATCACATTTTTAAAAATTGTGATATGACATCATTTGGACTGTATTTGGAGGGGACACATGATTTACACATTAAACTCTGCATCTATCCCTTTTTAGCTTGTAACAATTAAAATATTTGATCACAGTACAATCAAAACACACATGTGTTTATGAAGACACAAATCATGATGCATGAAAATGAATATGACATAGCACTAAGCATCAAAATGTAGTAGAAATATTCCCTACTAGAATTGTCACTAATTTTAGTACAAAGTATTAAAATGGAATGACTAAATATGAACTATGAAGTGAAAAAGGTGGGGGGTAGATAATTTTGGCTATGGGGGTAAAAGAATGTTTCATGGAGCAGATTATGCCTGAGTTGAGCTTATTTTGGGTACATGATTTTATGAGCTGAAAGAGGAGAAAAAGGAAGAACACAGGACAAAAGAAATGAAGGTAAAAAGATCACAGGAAACAATTTGTGGAAGTGAGGAAGCATGGTCATGAGTTGTCTAACCACCTATTTTTAAATTTTTTGTATTCCCAGTAAATTAGAAATGACCCTAGAAGATACTTCTTTCCTACCTACATGATGAACAAAAAAGAATTTACTCACTCTAGTTCAGGAAATAAATGTTTAATTTATTTTCATTTCTTTGTGAGGTTTAAATTTAATAACATTAACCTAGGAATCAAAATATGGTGAGCCAACAATAACTTTCAACTGAATGAAAACATATATAAATGCTCTTGTCAAATAAACTTTTGGATTTATACTTAACTATATTTAAGATTTATTTAGATTTATTCAATTCTATATTATTTCTTCAGTTGATATTCTCATTCTTTCTGATAAGGTAAATGGGGGGAGGGCACTCCCAGGACAATTTTAAAATGAAAGACTGCAACTAGAGAGAAAGTAGAGTTTTAAGAATAAAGCTATTTTTGCACACTGAGGGCATTTATCCACATTGCATACGTAGGCTGTTTCCATGGGTATGCAGTATGACAAAGCCCAGGAACCATTTAAAGTGGCATCCCAAAAGGCTACACTTTCAGGTGTTTAATGATCCCCGCCTAATATGATGAATAAAAAGAAACAAGACAAGTGCTAGAGAAGATATATGTCCTTAAATCAAGTAATATATGGTGTTAGTTTCATTTTGAACTGACACAATAAAATAACACAGTATATCTTCCCTGTTCATCTTCTGCCAAATATTGTTTTTATTTCTAATGCACGAATCTGACCAGTAGTTTTCTTACATCTTTTACACTTAAAATTTTTTTAACACTCAAATTGAATTTAAGTGCTATCTGTATATTGTCAGTATATTGAGAACTAGGAATCTTACCACAAAAGATAGAGAAGACTTAAAAGTTACGTAAAATACTTTTAATTTAGAATTTGAAGTATCAGTATGAAGATACAAAGAGTTTTGTCTTTAAAAAAAAGTGTATGTGTGCTTTGTGTATTTTCTAGTTATGCCCATTGAGAAAGGCAAGGAACAATAGGAAAACCAGTAGGAATTAATAATGGGTTCCAAGTGCCATTCCTGACCAAAAATAAAGGACTCTGTGGATATACATAGTTGACTCCAGTTCTGGGAAAGAAATGTACACTATGATCCAGGAACATATGTTCTTGGCAGAAGTTTTGTTAATACAAAATTCATTAATACTATCAAAACTGATGAACTATCAGAGAGATTCAGAAAGGACTCAAGAGCCAACTTGAAAGTCTCCCCATATGGGGATGGCTCAGCGGGCTGATCGCTCGCTTTGCAGCCCAGGGGTCTGAGGATCGAATCCCAGCCCTGCCTGTGCAGACCCATATGCTGAACTTGGGTGTGCTCCCAGTTCGGTTCGGCTCCTGCTCCAGGTGTGCTTCCCATGTGGGAGGCCCCCAGCTCATGCGGACATGCCTCCATGTGGGAGGTCCCTGGCCCAGTTCCTGACCTGCACAGTCCCACGCCCACCTGTGGAATGAAACTATGTCAAAAGCTGATGATGTACAACTATGAAGACTGCTCTGGGCCCTCTCCCAGCCCCTGCTAAAAACAATTAAAAAAATAGAAGGCTCCCCACTAGCTAAAGATAAGACAATCTGAACATCAATAAGGATAGTGCCAGCAATATATTGAGAAACACAGAATATGTTTAAATTACTGAATTTGGGATACTGGGGTAGCTCAGCAGGTTGAGTGCTTGCGTTGCAACCTCGAAGTCCAGGGATCAAATCCTGATCCCAGCCCGTGCAAACACATATGCTGAACTGTGGCACAATGCATAACTGCTGTGATGGTGGCAAAAGTTCTTGCCTCCCATGCGAGAGACCTTCAGTTTGGTTCCGATCCCGTATGGCCCCACATCCACACGTGGAATGAAACTATATTACAACTAATGAGGTGCAACTATGGAGACTGCTCTGGGCCCTTCTCTCTCTCCTTTCTCACCTTCTCTCAAACAATAAATTTAAAAAAAACTTTACTGAATTTATAATGACAAAAAATTGAAAAAACTAATTGGCATTGTTGAGAAACAAAGTAAGCCAAGAATTTATCTACCCTTTCTTATACAGATTTACCACTAGGTAATCAAACAATATATAATAGGATGACTATAGAAGTGCTCAAGCTAATAAAGAAGAAATGTTAGAATATCACAATTTTGAAATCATTAATACACTAAGAGATATAGACACTGAGATCTGTTAATAACATAGTTATTTCACAGCCCATCATGTGTTGACATTTGAAACAACACAAAACCACTTATGAAGTAGTCTTGCTAATAAACACTAACCTAAATCTGATCAAGCCTCTAGATTAAACTGTCATGCTTATAGAAGAGAGGAACATATTAAATGACAGTAGAGAGACACGATGAATAAAATGGGAAACTCTAAAAGAAAATTGACTCAGTTTCAAAAAATAAATTCCAAAAGAAAGAAAGAGATAGAATGGGAATCTATAAAGTATTAAGAGTCAATTCAATCACTTGCAATGTGTCATTCTTAGGTACAGATTCAAAACAAAGAGGAAAAGTTATGATATTTATACGATCATTTAAATTTGAAAACCAATCAGATATTTCACAATGTTAAAGAATTACTGTTCAAATTTTTTGGGAGATAATTGCGCTGTGTTTATGTTTTAAATAGCAGTCCCCATCTTTCAGAAATACACAAAAGTTACATATAAACAGAATATTTTGTCTGTGAGTTACTTGAAAATAATATGAGGAGTATATGAGTGGGGAAATATACATTAAAAAAAACAATTGTGGCAAAGTACAAATATGGTTTAATGACAGCTCTCTAAATTGTGACAAAAAGGATTAAATTTGCCTCTGTGAACAAATAAAACCCATTCTATGTGAGTAAATAACATATAAAGTAAAAATTGATCTTTATACTTTTATAGGCTAATTTTTATGAAATAAATTTGAAACATTTTTACTACAAAACCTGTTTCCACTAATAACTTCCTTTTACTCATGAATTCTGAAGAATTATATTATGATTCTGTTTGACTTTGTTTACTTTCTGAAAGGTGACATGCTTTATTTTTTAATGAAAGTTCTCTAATATTGTCTAACAGCTGCTGTTTCTCCTCCTACAATCTGCTTTCAGTCACAAATCATTTTGATTGTATTACAATCAAACATCTTCCCATTTGGATGCTATACAACTCTTTTCTTTGCAGACAAAAAAATAACAGACTCTTCCAGTCAAAACAGAAACTAAACTTTGGTGTCAATGTGAATTATGTACTTCCAACTGTAGATGTTTGGAATCATTTAAGATTATATAAATAGGTTTTTATTTTTCTTCATTTAGAAAAAAATTTTTTAAATCACCTAGTTTAGATTTAAAAATGATAACTAGGCAGGACCCACGTGCTGAACTGGGGAGTTCCCACAGTTTGGTTCTCTAACTGTCTCTGTCTCTGTCTCTCTCTCTATCTGTCAAAAAGTAAAATAGAAATAACTATGCACTGAAGACAAAAAGATAATTTCTCTCTATAAATGTGAAAAGATAAAAAAAAAAAAAATGATAACTAGGACGCTTTTCTCACATTGCAGTAACTTGGAATAAAGAATTTTTAAGTTCAAAAAGGTAACCTGTTTCTTCAAAGCCCTAGCAAAATATCAACATGATTTAAATGAATATTTATATAATACTCAGAGGTTTAAAAACACAAAAAGATTAGAAAAGAAAAGCAATAATCCTAAGAGTCTCTAAAACCACATATGATGGAGCTAATGTGAGTGTGTGTATATAAAACATGAATTATTCAGTAAATATTCAATGAGTATACACCCACTAGGCAATATAGCAGCACCAGGAAACATGCCAAGCAATGACATGTTTCTATATATTTACTCATATATTTTTTTAATTAACTATTTTTCACAAAGATTAATTTAAAGAAACATTTGAAATCACATAGTGAAAGCATTAGGAAATATGACAACTGTTTAAAAAGGTATAAGCATGTAATCAGGGATTAATTTAGTATGCTATACTATGAAAATATTTTTGTAATGCTTTTTAAGATTCTATTAGCTATACTAATAGAACGTTATTCACTTGAAAAACCGTCATTTGAATCTCTATTTCACAATAAAGTAACACACATATTAATAATGATAGTCAACCAACTCTTAGAAATTGGTACGTGCCAGGCCCTGTTCGAAGCACTTCACATGTATTCAATCAATAAGACTTTATGTGCACCCTGTGAGTTGGCTATTACTACTCCATCTTACAGAGAAAGAAGCGTAGAGTAAGAAATAACTTCTTCAAAGTCATGCAACTCATAAGTAGGATTCAAATTCAAACAGTATAATTGCTTATCAATAAAATATATACTGTACACAAACATGTACAATAGCAAAAAGAACAAAAATAGATCTACAGAAAAAGTGACTGACAGTGACAATTTAAAATCTGAAATTTGAGTAATTGATACAGATAATTTTTTAGGTAGAACATAGATCTGATATGAGGAAATAGTCAACACAGATCAAAATGAAATATGGGCTAGACAGTATATAGAAATACCTTTTAACTCAGCTCATTCATACCCAAAGGAGTATATGCTAAATTAATGAAAAATATCTATGCAATTATTTCTCACCTTTTAATTGCACATGCTAAGGCTCACATAGTATTTAAAATCATAATGCTCACTTTTAGAAATATAAAACAAAAAATTGCCATTCTCTTATTACCAATGGAAATATTTTCTTTTAAACAATCTTATAAAAGCTACATGTGTATGTATACATAGACACATACACATTTATATGCGTATAATAGCATTTATGCATAAATATATGTAGGATATCATACGCTACAACTATAACTATAGCATCAGAATATAAAATTACAGGGAAAACAGGCTGGCTCAGCCAGTTAAGTGCTCGCTTTGTAGTCCCAGGGACAGAGGACTGAATCCCGGCCCTGGCCAGTGAGGACCTATATGCTGACCTGGGGTGTGCTTCCCATGCAGGAGGCCTCCAGTTCGATTTTCACTCCCCAGTTCGGCCCCTGCCTTCAGGCAGTGAGGGGGCCTGCCTCCCATGTAGGACACCCCCAGCCTGGTTCCCACCCTGCTTGGCCCCCTGCCCACCTGTGTGGAATGAAACCATGTCGAAAACTGATGACATACAACTATGGAGACTGCTCTGGGCCTCCCCGCCTCTCTGTCTCTCTCTGCCTCCGTCTCTCTGTCTGTCAAAAACAATAAATCTTTAAAAAAAAATAAATAAATAAAATGACATGAAAATTATATGAAAAGATAAGAAATTTCTGAAATATAAAAATATTCAAAGTAAGAGGTATTTGTTTCCTAAGATAAAAAAATATAAACATAAACAACGGCTATTTAATGATATGCCTTTTAATTGATTCCCACATACAAAGCATAAGTCTAAATATCTAAAAGTTTGGGATATAGGGATGCCTGGAGGACTCAGCGGGTTAAGTGCTCACTGTGTAGCCCTGGGGTCCAAGGATAGAGTCCCAGCCACGGCATGTGCAGCCCCACATGCTGAACTGGGATATGACCCCAGTTCGGTTCTCACCGGGGCTAGCTTCCCATGTGGGAGGCCCCTAGTTAGGACCCTAGCTGATGGGGGCATGCCTCCTATGTGAAAATCCCCCAGCCCCGTTCCCACCCTGCGCCCCCACTGTCCACCTGTGTGGAATGAAATTATGTCCAAAATTGATGACACACAACTATGGAGACTGCTCTGGGCCATTTCCCTTCTCTCTGTTTCTGTCTCTCTGTTAAAAACAGTAAAATCAATCTTTAAAAAAATATTTAAAGGCTTGGGATATAGCAGCAACATGGCAGTGTAAGTGGGACAACAAAGAAAGAAAAAATAGTAAGACACCAAAACTCCAGATTGGAAAAATAAGACCCAACAGAGGAAAGACTTGGAAGTAGAGGAAAAAATGTATCAAAGTAAACAGAAAACTTTTTGGTTTTTTTCCTAAACATACCTCATAAGCCAAACCATTGTTTTATAGTGGTTTTATTTGAGATAAAATTTATATAGAGTGAAATGCAGATTCTGATTGTACAACTGATTGATTTTTTGACAAATTTATGTATCTGGGTAATAACCCTAATCATGACAGAGTATTTCTATCACACCAGAAATGTCTTGGTGCTTCTTTTTCCAGCCAACGTGCACCCATAACCATAGGCTGCCGTTTTCCTGCTTTATAATACTACAGATTATTTCACCTGTTCTTTAACTTCATAAAAAACAATAGAGGCTTTAAGTCTGTAATCTTTTGTCTGACATATATATTAGAGCAAGCCTGTCCAACCCACAGCACAGGATGGCTTTAAATTCAGCCCAACACAAATTCATAAACTTTTTTTTTTTGACAGAGAGAGACTGACAGAGACAGAGAAAGAGAGAATGGAGAGGGCTCAGAGCAGTCTCTGTAGTTGACAGCATTAGCTTTCCATATAGTTTCACTCCACAAATGGTCACAGGGCTGCACAGGGCAGGAACTGGGCCGGGGTCTCGCCCCGGTGAGACCCAAACTGGGGGAACCCCCAGTTCAGCACATGGGCCTGCACAGGCTGGGGCCGGGATTCGATCCTTGGTCCCCAGGGCTGCAAAGTGCGCGCTTAACCCACTGAGCCATCCCAGCTTCCCCTAAATACTTTCTTAGCAGTGAAAATTCCCAAGGTTTATAATATGAATAATAATTACAAATTATGTAAGTTAAAAGTAAAACAGTAATAGTGTTTGTTTACTTGTTTGTCTACTAATTAGAAACTGATAACCTACCAAATGTGGTCACTGAGTAACAAAGTAAAAAGTTATAAAACCACCTTTTCTGGATTTTAATTAGAACATGTTTACAAGTAATTTCTAACATTTGAGCTGGAAATAACATAAGGATCTAAAAGAGATTTAAAAATCAATATATTTCAGACGTCTCCCCCATTTTAGCCCTTTAATGCAACTAACATTTCCCAGAACACAAAAGCCAGTCAAAACTAACATAACACTTGTCCATTCAACCTACTCCTTTCTGATCTTTCCTCCCTAGCATGCTAATTCTCTGCCTAATTCTACAATAACTAGCCATAAGCACTTTGTTCTGGGGGGTAAGAGAAGGGAAGGGTAGGATAATAAATACAAGGAAGAAATCTATACAGGTTGCCAAAATATTGGAGGGCCAAAAAGAAAAACCACATAGACCCTTGACTTCAGTAGTAGTTGCTGTACTGGGAAGAGGCACCCTTTCTACCATACCTACACTTTCTCATGGTCTCTTATCTGCTGGGGTAGACTTTAGTTCTAACAAGAAACAAATGGCAATCTAAGTATCACGGCTACTATATCTCACATCTAATGTATGACCTGTTAATTACATTAATAATTATTTTAACAATACTTGTTTAGTTGTTTCCAGATATTTAAGATAGTCACCTAAAATCTTAAATAGATTTGACATTACAAATTGAATAGTTTAATTAAGTTAAGATTCATTAACAATACTTACTCTTTAATTTCAAGAAATTCTAGAACTGTTTTGAAATTGTTTTGATATGAATTTATTAGAAGTGTTGCATATTCTATTAAATAGGAAAAACCAAGCAGAAATTAAAACATGCACTATTTTATAACTGAAATAATTAAAATAAAAGATAATTATATAATTACCATATGAAAGAAGTCTGATCTAGTTTATTCATTTTATATAATCTCTTCAGTGCTACAAAAGGCATTTAATTCTAAGATGACTTTACTTCTCTGGCTAATGCCACTGCTAGGATATGGTATTTTTATCCTTTTTGTACAGTTATAACCTTGTAATGCTGAACCCTGTAGTTAGCTAATGGTCAGGAAAACAAAATTCAGTAAATAATACCATTGTAATGAGTTGGTTCTTAAGTAAACTTTGACGGATTTTCTCAAAATCCATAAACAAACAACAGTATAACCTAACTGTTAAGTTGGCAGTTATTGCACAAAAGGATAGAGATGCTTCTTATACTACTGTGAAAAAAAACAAAGCAGAGTTCAGTTAGTACTCAATGGATGACAGCCACAGTTTAATAGTTTATTAAGCTCTTTTTCAGTTATCTTATTCCTGGAATCACAGATGCCTCCTATTGGTTTACAAACTTTGTTTGCTTGCTATTACAAATGTTGTAATCTCAATAAAGCTGTCATTTCTTAAGTGCTCATTCTTAATTTTCTTGTTGTATGGTATTGCCCAAACACTATTAAAGCCTAACAGAAGCCACTCCAACTTCTAAGATTACAATAGGAGAAAAACTAAAAATTTGTGTAACAGAAAGAAGTAGCAACAAGTTGAATGTTACATGTCATTCTCTTTTTTGAGATAAGACTTTATCTTTGAATTTGTGAATATTATTAGTGTTTTTCATAGAAAATGAGTAAATACTGAGGACTGATTTGTTGACTACTGTAACAAAAGCTTTGGAGAGTTGGGAGTTTTCCTTCCTTGTTTTTCAACAGTCAATCATTTAAACTTAAAAAATTTTTAAATGCAAAATATGCAAGGTCAAGAATATCATTCAAACCATTTAGCATTGATTGGGAGGAATCTCAGTGAAAACAGTTTTAAATTAAATTCCCCTAAAGACAACTAAAACTCATTTTCTTCTGGCTGAGCTATTTCTCTTACCTACTTTCCTTGTACGTTTGTTTTGTGTGGGCTTTGGAAGTACTTTTTCATTAAGATACTTCCATATATTCCTAAACCTAATCCCCTTTATTTCCTCAGCTCACTAAAAATCCACCTCAGTTCCAGTGGCACCTCTCTGAACCCTCGCTAGTAGTGTGTATTCTTTTTTCACTTGCTGTTATTTCAGAGGCAGGAAATAAGGGCTTGCATTTTCCTGGTTCCCAACTGCCATTTCCAGCCCATGAATCCTTCATTACATACCCCTTTCACTATTCAAGTTTCTCTTATCCATTTAGAGTGTGATCCAGGAACTAGTACTGGTCCAGAATTGATACTGCAATGAAGCTTGTACTAAAATTCAGAGGAAGTTATTATTTATTTATTTATTTGTTATTTATTTACTTACATAAATTGTTAAATGTACTGGGTAACATTGGTTGGTAAGTATTACATAGATTGCAGGTTTACAACTCTACATTACATCATCTATGTATTGCATTATGTGCTCACCACCCAGAATAAGTTCTTTCCATCACCATATGTTTGATTCTCCCTCCCTACTCCCTCATCCCCCTCCTACTCTTCAACCCACCTTCCCCTTTACCCTCAGGTAACCACTAAACTACTGACTAATAAATATTCTAGAGAAATTTCCCACAGCAATTTTACGGCCTTTGAACCCAATAGCAACAACAACAACAAAAAGTGTATGCTTGAATTTTCCATGTTTATATACATTTTTGTTTCAGTTTTTTGTAATTTAGTTTTATTATGTTATAAAAGTTGTGGTTCATACATATTAGAAAAATATATATATATATTTTTTAAGATTTATTTATTGTTTTTGACAGAGAGAGAGAGATACAGAGAGAAGGGGGAGGGCCCAGAACAGTCTCCATAGTTGCACATCATCGGTTTTTCCACATAGTTTCATTCCACAGATGGTCTTGAGGCTGCGCAGGGCAGGAACTGGGCCGGGGTCTCACCTCGGTGAGAACTGAACTGGGGACACTCCCCAGTTCAGCATATGGGTCCACATGGGCCAGGGCCAGGATTCGATCCTCGGTCCCCGGGGCTGCAAAGTGAGCGCCTAAGCCACTGAGCCATCCCGGCTTCCCAGAAAAATATTTTTTAAAGACTGGTACTGTATTTTACCACAAATAGTTCTAGAAGCACTGATCTGGATGCCTTAGTTCCCATTTGTGCCACAGAGATCTAGCAACAGTTACTTCTTCACATTTTAAAGAAAACTTCTTGCCAACATTGACAAAAAAAAGAGACACCCACACAACACTCTGATCTCACAATTTCTTCACTCATTTGTTCTAATAAAATCTACTGTCAAACACTACCCACAACCAGTAGCTTTCTTAGTTCTCTTTAAACTTTTTTTTTTTTAAAGATTTATTTTTATTGTTTTTGACACAGAGAGAGATACAGAGACAGAGAGAAGCGGGAGGGCCCAGAACAGTCTCCATAGTTGCACATCATTGGTTTTTCCACATAGTTTCATTCCACAGGTGGGTGCCGGGCTGCACAGGGCAGGAACTGGGCCAGGGTCTCGCCCCAGTGAGAACTGAACTGGGGGAATCCCCCAGTTCAGCATATGGGTCCACACAGGCTGGGGCCAGGATTCGATCCTCTGTTCCTGGGGCTGCAAAGTGAGCGCCTAACCCACTGAGCCATCCTGGCTTCCACTCTTAGTTCTCTTTAATCCTTAACTCTGAAACTCCATTCTTGGAGCACAACCTTCTATTCTACCTTAATAAAACTGCTCTTTACTGTCATTACTGGAATAAACACTTCCACTGGGTATGGATTAGCCTTCCCTGAATGTAGTATTTATGCAAAAACACCATTCACAGACCTACAGAATGGCTATACTACCACGGGATTCCACATGGCATTGTTCTCATCAAGGAACTCACTGCACAACAAATGAAGTGTGGCAATGGGCCTATGCTCATGGAATTCAGTCACGTTACCATGACCCTCATTATCTTGATGCACCTGCCTTGATAAAACAGTGGAATAGATGTCTGAAGGGTTGTTATAAAGATTTATTTTTATTGTTTTCGACAGGGAGAGAAAGAGAGATAGAGACAGAGAGAAGGGGGAAGACCCATAATAGTCTTCATAGTTGCACATCATTGGTTTTTCCACATAGTTTCATTCCACAGGTGGACGTGGGGTTGCACAGGGCAGGAACTGGGCCAGGGTCTAACCCCAGTGAGAACTGAACTGGGGGCACTCCCCAATTCAACATATGGGTCCGCATGGGCCAAGGCCAGGATTCGATCCTTGGTTCCTGGGGTTGCAGAGTGAGCGCTTAACCCACTGAGCCATCCCGGCTTCCCCTGAAGGGTTGTTATAGTGCCAGTTAGATGGCAATCCCTTGCAGAGCTAGGGTAAGGTTCTCCATGACAATGTACATGCTCTAAATCAGAGTACGACATATGGTACTTTTTAACCCACAGACAGAATTTACTGGCCCAAGAATTAAGTGGTAGGAATGAGAGTGGCTACAATTCATTATTATCTCTAGTGATTCACTAGCAAAATTTCTGCTTTCCATTTCTGCAAACTGAGGTCCTGCTAATCTAGTGAGCTTACTTCCCAATAAAGAAAAAACTTTCACCCAGAGACCTAACAAAAATTCCATTAAACTGAAGTTGAAACTGCTACCTGGCTTCTTAGGGCTCCTTATGCCTCTGAATCAGTATGTAAGAAAGAAGGTTACTGAACTGATCACCAAGGGGAAACTGGATTGTTATACAATGGGAATAAGAAGGAATATATCTGGACTACAGATTCCCTCAGGTATCTCTTATATCTAGTTTATTTATTATATCCATCTATATTTAGTGAATATATGTTTATCAAAATGAGGGTGAAATAAAGATAAATTCAGACAAATAAGAATGGAATTCAACAACAGCAGATGTGTATTAGAAAAGAGAAAGAAAGAAAGGCAGAGGGAGAAAAGGGGGAAGAAGTAAGAAAGAAAATGCTTAAAAGTGTTATTCAAGTTCAGAAAAATAACATAAAATGAAAATTCACTTCAACACAAAGAAATAAAAAGTATCTAAAATAATAAACGTATAAACATAGAAAAGTGTATTTTCACTTCTCATAATTTCTTTGAAAGACAATTTATTAATATGTGAATCAAAATAAAATATAAAAACATGTCAATATATCAAAAGCATGAAGGCGTATGGAATTTGTTTTAAGATTTTTACAATTTAAATCATATGGTACCTTTATTAATACTAGACTGTGAAAAATACCATAGATTGAAAAAGTAAAAACTGTTAAGATTCAATTCCCCTTTAATCTAAGATTTAGAAGTCCAATCATATCACTACATGCTTTTTATGGAAATTAGAAATCTGATTTTAATATTAATATTTTAGGAAAATACAAACAACCTCTAACTAAAATCACGGTTAAAAAAAAATAAGTTGGGGTACTTTCAACATCTGACATTAAAATTCACAGCAATCAACACAGTATAACACTGGCATAAGGATAGACAAATAGATCATTACAATAAAATAGCATGTCAATAAACAGACACATAGTTATATGGTCAACTAATTTTTTTTTTTAAGATTTATTTTATTGATTTTTGACAGAGAGAAACAGAGACAGAGAGAGACAGAGAGAAGGGGGAGGGCCCAGAGCAGTCTCCATAGTTGACAGCATTAGTTTTTCATATAGTTTCACTCCACAGGTGGGCACGGGGCTGCTCAAGGCAGGAACTGGGCCAGGAGCCTCCCACACAGGTCCTGGCAAGAACTGAACTGAGGGCACACCCCAGTTCAGCATGTGGGTCCGTATGAGCCGGGGCTGGGATTTGATCCTCGGTCCCTGGGGCTTCAAAGCAAGCGCTTACCCGCTGAGCCATCCCAGCTTTCCCTAATTTTTTAAAAATGGCAACAAAGCCATTCAATGGGGGGGGGGGGGGGGGGGACGACGACATCTTTCAACAAATAGTGTTGGAACAGCTGAATATTAACCAGTTAAGAAAATGACCGCCAATCTTTATCTTATATCATATACAATAGTTAATGCAAAGTATAAATCACAGATTAAAAGTAAAAACTAAAACAATAAAGCTTGTAGAGGAAAATATAGGACAGTTCTCTGCAATCTTAGAGTGAAGAAAGATTTCTTAAACAACATATATTAAAAACTTAATTTATTAGACTTCATCAAAATAAAAAACTTTTGCATATTCACATAAAGAATTAAGAAAATAAACAAGAAGTAGAAAGGGAGAAAATATTCTTCAATACATATGACTTTAGAAGATAGAATTAATACAAGTAAATAGTAAAAGTTCAATACCCAATTAAAAGACAGGCAAAAGACATGAACAGATGTCAAAAAAGGAAGATATATGAATGCCCAAGAAGCACACGAAAATGTGTTCAACAATTTTAGTCACCGGGAGATGCAAATTAAAGCTACAATAAAATACCACTACATACATAATAAGTTACTACAGTTCAAAACTGACACTATACACATATGCAATGGAATATTACTCAAGCTATAAAAAAAGGTTAAATACTGCCATTTGCAACAACATGGATGGAACTTGAGATCATCATGCTAAGCAAAATAAGTCATAGAGAAAAAGCTGAGAACCATATGATTTCACTCATACGTGGAATATAAAACCAAAAGCAACAAAGAAACAAAACCTCATGGACACAGTCAAGTTTAGTGGTTACCTGAGGGTAAAGGCAGTGGGGGGAGAGGTGTGAGAGCTGGCAGGTGGGTGGGAGAAGAGAGAGGAAGAGCTAAATATATGTGATGGAAAGAAAGCTGACTCTGGGTGGCCAACATATATTGTAACACATAGACAAAGTACTATAGAATTGTACACTTGGAATCTATGTAATTTTTAGTAACCAAGGTCACCCTAATAAATAAAACAGTAAAAAAAAAAAAGCTGATACCACTAATTGTTGGTAGTATATGGAGCAATCAGAAATCTCATAAGTTGTTGGTGAGAAAGTAAAAAGATAAAGCAACTTCTACCAACCATTTGCTGATTTCTTTTAAAAATACTAACCTTATGATCCAACAATTACACTCTTAGATATTTAATTAAGAGAATAAAAATGTATGTCCACAAAAAGCTTTTTATATGAATTCTCATAGTACTCTTAATCATAATTGACAAACACCAAACAGCTCCAAATGTCCATCAACAACAGAATGAATAATAAATGTAATATTACATTATAATACAATGGAATATTACTATCAACAAAAGAAACAAACTACCAATACAAAAACTAACATAAATGAATAACTCAAATATTTTGCTCTCCTTGTGTGATTGATTATATGTATACTAAGTCCCAAAATAAGCAGAATAAATTTGTGGTTAAAAACATAAGAAAAGCCATTTGGATGAAACAGGGATAATTGGCAAGAAAGGGAAATAAATGACAGACATTCTTGGATTATGAAAATGTTCTATATCTTCTATATAGATGTGGTCACATAGACATATTTGTCAACTCATCAAATTGTTGATTTAATATTTATGTATTTTATTTCTTGTAAATTTTATCTGAAAACAAAATTGTGAACAAACAAAAAGTAAACATATTACCGTAAGTGAAAATCTCAATGTGTAATCAAATATCAACACACTCATGAACATCTAAAATACACTTATAATTTATAATTACATTTCTTGAAAATGTTTCCCAATAAATTATAATTTAAAAGTACATTTTATTACACATTTTAACCTACTTATAAGATTATTAGAATTTTTTACAACAGGATAATATTAACAAGGAGTTAATATATAATTTTGGACATTTTTTTCAAGGGGTTAAAATACAGAAATAGGCTATTAGTAACAATAAAAATCACCTTCCTTTGAATCTTTTCAAAGTACTTACATTAATATTTAAATTAACTCTAGGAAGTGGTTTGGGAATCTGATCTTTTGTGATCCCAGAGCTTAGTATTATGATAGATGAGTCAAGTAGCAATTAATCAAACAAACCTGTATGCAAACGTACAAGCACAGCCACAGAGTCATTTTCAAAAGAGTGAAGGTTTTCATGCATGATGTTGAGAATACAAGTTTTATTTTAATGGTTTTGACACTGCAGACTAAAGATAAAGTTAAGTACTCTTCTATGAATGATATATTCAGACATCTTTACATTTCTCCTGTGATATTTATGTAAGAGAGGCAGATCATTTTACTAGCTACTTGGTTACATGTATTTTTATTTTTATTTTTTTTAAGATTTATTTTATTGTTTTTGACAGAGACAAAAAGAAAGGGAGAATGGGGAGGGCCCAGAGCAGTTTCCATAGGTGTACATCATCAGTTTTCAACATGGTTTCGTCCCACACAGGTGGGTGGGAGCCACACAGGGCAGGAATTGGGTTGGGGGCCTCCCGCATGGAAGGCACACCCCCTTGAGCCAGGGGCCAAACCAGGGGGTGAGACCCAAAGGGGAGGCCTCCTGCATGGGAAACATATTACAGTTCAGCATATGGGTCTGCATGGGCCTGGATTCAACCCTCGGTTCCCGAGGCTGCAAAGTGAGCACTCAACCAGCTAAGCCATCCCGGCTTCCCACATGTATTTTTATTTTTGAAGTTAAAATTTAACATAAATATAGTCTACTAAACTGTTAACTGAAAAAATTTCAAATGAAATCAGGGATGTACTGAAAAAACAAATAAACAAATAAAAAAACAAAAAAAACATTGCAATTTGAATTTTTGTGCCCAAATAAGTTTATCAGACTAACAAATTAATTTTTCAAAAATGTTACTCTACAAAATTTCAGTTCCATTTATAAAGTCATAACTGAGAATAAAGATGCTTTCATGGTACAATTTTTCTAAGACAGCACTTTAAAATTATTTTCTTATTTTAAAATGTTTATATTCTTTGATCCACTCTTTGTTTCTAGGATCTTAAGGAAATATACATAAATGTACATAATAATTTAGCTATAAAAATGTTCAAACTATCAAAAAAGTAAAAAAACTAAACACCTTCCCAAACGGCAGATTAGTTCAACAAATCTTAATACAGGGTCCAGCAGAAGTCACGCTCTTTCAGAGCATTACTAGCTCATACAAAAGGGGTGTTACTTCTACCGGACCCTATATACACACACTATAAAATTATAATATCTGACAAAAGAAAAAAATCAAAGTGAAAAATCAGGTTACTAAGTAGTATGTGTGTTATAATGTGCACTGAAAAAGATAAAGAATCTGTAAATAATGATCTATAGGAATTGAGTTATGAGCTAATTTTTCCTTCTTGCTTATCTGTACTTTTTTTTATTTGTTAAATTTGGCAGGTTGACATTGATTAGTAAAAATTACATAGGTTCCAGGTGCACCATTCTATAGTACTTCGTCTATGTGTTACAATATGTGTTCACCACCCAGTCAGCTTTCTTTCCATCACCATATATTTCGCTCCCCCTCCCTCCTCTTACCCCCCTCCCCCTTACCCTCAGGTAACGACTAAACTACTGACTATGTCCATGAGGTTTTGTTTCTTTGTTGTTTTTAGTTTTATATTCCATATATGAGTGAAGTCATATGGTTCTTAGCTTTTTCTGTCTGGCTTATTTTGCTCAGCATGATGATCTCAAGTTCAATCCACGCTGTTGCAATTGGCAGTATTTCACCTTTTCTCATAGCTGAGTAATATGACATTGTATGTCTGTACCTTTCAAAGTTATCTGTAGTTTTAAAGACTTGTAAAAATTTTATAATAAAAAAATGAAGTTATTAGACTAGATCAAATATCAACAATACACTTTAGCAAGACAGACTGGTAAAATACATGCTTAGTAAAATGTATAGCAGAAAAGCAAATTAATAAATTGACAGGAAAAATTAATAATTTTACAGTCACTGCAATAATGTTAAACATGCTTCCTACTTTTCATGAAATATGAAACTCTAAATGTTATGATTTGTTTTCTTTTCAATTACAAGCTTTTTTTCAAACTTCTAATAAATTATTATCTTGTGTCTGTTTTATGCTAGGCACTATTCAAATTATAAGGGATACAAAGTGAAGGCAACATTAATATAAAGGAGGTTAAGAAACTGGGTTATATTTTCCTCTCCTAATGTGGAAGGGTAACTGTGATGGTTACATCACTGGCGAAGATTTTCAGTTTGTTCTTGAAGTGGATTTGTTAGTTTATGTTACATTCCCTAATCACAATACGCTTTCAGTGACTTTTGACCATATAGAATATCTAGTAAGAAATTCATATCCAGGTCAGGAATGTTCTAAAATGTACTTCTGGATACTGAACTATGTGCCATTATATTTATATTCTAAGACCATAATTTCTGTACTTGGTACATTAAAGACAGAAATATTTTTGAATTTTTTTTCAGTAATTTTGTATTTTTCAATTACAGTTGATATACAGTATTATAGCATTAGTTTCAGGTGTACAACATAGTATAACTTACGAAGTGATCACCCTGATAACTCTACTACCCATGTGACACCATATAATTACTATAATATTGACTATATTTACATCCCCATGACTCCTGTAACTACCGATTTGTACTTTTGAATTCCCGCACGCTTTTCACCTACCCCTCCAACCCTCATCCCAGCTGACCATCAAATGTTTCCTGCATCTTTGATATTGTTTTATTTGTTCATTTTCACATATAAGTGAAATCATATGGTATTTCATTTTCTTTGTCTTACTCCACTCAGCATGATACACTCTAGGTCCATCCATGTTGTTACACATGGTAAGATTTCATACTTTTCATGGCTAAGTAATATTTAATTGTGTGTGTGTGTGTGTGTATACACCTCTTCTTTATCCATTTATCACAGATGGACACCCAAGTTGCCTTCATATCTCGGTTACCGTAAATATTGCTGCAATGAACATACAGATTCACATGTCCCTTTGAAGTAGTGTTTTGGATTTCTTGGGATAAATATCCAGAAACCCAAAGTGGGACTATTGGGTCCTTCTTTTTCTCTTGTAATAGTCATTGTTTTAAAGTCTATTTTGTCTGAGTTAAGTATTGCTAACCCAGTTTTTCTTTTTGTTTCCATTTTCGTGAAATATTGTTTTCCATCTCTTTACTTTCAGTCTCTGTGTGTCTTCATTCTGAGGTTTCTTGTAGGCAACTATGTAAGGGTTTTGTTTTCTTATACATTCAGCCACCCTATGTCTTTTGATTGGAGTATTGATTCATTCCATTTATATTCAAAGTAATTGCTGATAGATATGTAGTTATTGCCATTTTAGTATTCATATTTTTGATATTTATGTTTTTCTCCTTCTTAAAGAAGTCCCTTTAATATTTCTTGTAATCTGGCTTGGTGATGATGAACGTTTTTAGCCTCTTCTTGTCTGGAAAGCCCTTTATACATCCTTCAATTCTAAATGATAGTTCTGCTGGGTCTTGGCTGTAGGTCTCGCTTTTCATCACTTTGAGTATTTCCTGCTAATACTTTTTGCCTGCAAAGTTTCTGCTGAGAAATTGGCTGATGATCTAACAAGAGCTCCCTTGTAGGTACTAACGACCTTTCTCTTGCTGCTTTTAGGATTCTCTCTTTGTCTTTAATCCATGACATTTTAATTATGATGTGTCTTGTTATAGGCCTCTTTGGATTCATCTTGCTTAAAACTCTCTGTGCTTCATGGGTTTGTGTATTTATTTCCTTTACTAGGTTAGGGAAATGTTCTGTCATTATTTTTTCAAATGGGTTTTCAATTACTTGCTCTTTGTCTTCTCCTTCTGGTACCCCTATGATACAAATATTGTCTGATATTGTCCCAGAAGCCCCTTAAAATATCCTTTTTTAAAAAAGATTTTTTTCTTTTTGCTGTTCTCTGTTACCTTGTCTTCCAAATCGCTGATTCGACACCCTGCTTTATCTATATTACTGTTGATTCCTTCTAATATATTCATTTCAGTTATTATATTCTTCATTTTTCACTGGTTCTGTTTTGTTTTCTATCTCCATTTTTATGCTTCCTTATCTTTTTGTTGAAGTTCTCACTGAGATTGCTCAGCATCCTTATAACCAGTGTTTTGAACTCTGCATCTGGTAGGTTAGTTGATTCCATTTTTGTTTAGTTTTTTCTGGAGCTTTGTTGTTTTTTCATTTTGGACACGTTTGTCTACTATTTTGGCTATCTCCATTTTTGTTTTTATGTATTAGGTGCTACGTCTCCTGGTCGTAGTAGAGTGACCTTATGTAGGTGTCCTGTGGGGCCCAGTGGCACAGCCTCTCTGATCACCTGAGTTGGGTACTCTAGATATGTCCCTTGTGTGGATAGTGTGCTCTCTTATTATAGTTGAGCCTTGACTGCTGTTGGCATAGTAATGGGAGGGATTGATCCTCAGGCTGACGGGTTGTAAGGACTAGCCATGCTACAGTGGAGGAGTTGTGGGGTAGAGGCTAACCCAATGAAGCAAGATTCGCTTTAGCAAGTCTCTGGTGCCTGCCCAGTCTGCCCTTTGGGAGTGTCATTTGTGGAGATGGCCGGGTGATACTCCAGCTCAGTCCAAAGCTAGCCACTGAGAGCGCTAACCCCCAGCCCTTCTGGGAGGAGACCCACTGCAGGCCAAGTTTAGCTGAAGCCTGTGCCCCACGTGGGGCTATCTGGGACAAGCCACAAAGCAATGCACAGATGGCCGCCATCTGCATTGGGTGTGGTGGTGCCTCGAGAGGCCTAGCTACAAACTGAGGCAAGCTGCCACTACTGCTGAGCCTGGTGTTGTTAGGAGGTAGTATAAGGTATGCCTTGGGCAGATGCTGTTTGTTCGGGTTTTGTGAATCTTTGAGCGCTTTTAGGAATGTTCACAACATGAACCAAGAGCGGTTGTTTGTATGGAAAAGCCACTGGAAGTGGCTTGCACAGGTCCACAAGTTGGGTGGGGTGGGGTAAACAAAAGTTGTTAACAAGATGGAGACCCTGATATGGCGGCTGCCTGGGTCTGCACACTAGGAAGGAGGCGGGCTCAACAACAACAACAAAGTGAATTCTGCCAGCATTTCTGTCTTAGAGAAAGCTGCTTCTCTAGCCCTTGCCCTGAAGCCAGACAATTCAGTTCCTCCCTGCACATCTCTGGCACCTTTCGAGCTGCTGACACTGTATTGGAACTCAAAGTGAGTAAGTCTGCTAGTGAGTGTATCTGTGTATGGACCCTTTAAGAGGCATGCCTGGGACTCTACCCATCCTTCATCTCACTCAACACAATCTCTGCTGGTTTTCATAGCCAGAAGTTTTAGGGACTTTTCTTCAAAGCTCTGGAACCATGACCTGGGGAGCCTTGTGTGGGACTGGACCCCTTGTTCCCTGAGGGGAACCTCTGCCACTGAGATAGCCCTCCCAATTTTTAACTGCCACATGCAAGTGTGGGACCAGCCAATTCTGTGTCTCTGCCCCTCTTAGCAGTATTGAGGTGGTTTCTTCTTTATGTTCTTGGTTGTAGGACTTCTCTTCAGCTTAACTTTAGGCGATTCTCAATGATGGTTCTTCTGTGGTTTAGTTGTAATTTTGATGTGGCTGTGAGAAGTTGCAAGCACAGTGTTTACCTACTCTGCCATCTTGACCAAATATTCCTTAATATTTTTCAATTATTAAATTAGTGATAGCTTTTCTTCAGATGTATTCCCTCTTTTTTTTTTTTTTTTACCACCTTTGGATCTTTCCTACTATGTGGTAAAATATCCATCATTTAGTTTTTTCTCCCATAAACCCATATAAAAATTACATTAAAAATATATCTGGAATACATCATTGCTACGAGTTGCAACACCTTCTAAATCTTTCTTTCAAGTGTACTCTTCTCTTAACTACAATTCACAACAGCATTCAAAGACAAAGTACCCTAACATATGGACTTACTAGTTTTTTCACTGTCCAGGATCCTGCCTTTTGTGACACTACACTCTCCTTAGTTCCTCCTCTGAATTATGCAAGGCAAATCATGTGATGATTCCCTGGCATTTTAGCCATTAAAACCCCAATCCTACTTAAAATCAAATCTCTATGACACCATACTACACTCAAGATCTGAGTGTTGTTAGAAGAAATCATGCAAAATTCCTGACAGATTTCATCTGAAATTCATGGTGCTAGTTCTCAAATGAGCATTCTGCCCTTCCTGGTAGTCCTATGTTTCTCTATTTACATTTATTTACACATAAATCAAGATAACAATTTCAAAACACCTCCTCTATATAAATCTTCAGCACCATCCACTTACTCATCACATTGAAAATCTACATTAGCATTTTCATTGAGGAAAGGATGGACAATGCACTCCTTAAATTAATCAACTTTCCAGCACATTATCCATCCAAGTTTTTTTGTATTCCTGTTACAATGAAAGTAGTATCCCTGCTCTGAGCAAAATATAATTCTTCCACTTATGTTATAGATCCTAGCCCCTCTCAATCTACTTATCTACTCCAGAACTTTCTTACTTCAATTATCTTGCAAGATCCTTTTCACATAGTTCATGAACTAATCGTGATCAAGCCAGGCAATACAATCAACATCCAATTTTTATTAGTAAATGGGAACGAAATTAGTTCAAGAGCCATAAGCATATTATCCATTATGCTTGGAGTAAATTCCAAACATATAGAATTTACCACTTTCTTCTTTCATCCCTGTTGTATTCCAAGTCATTATGACAAAGACTTTGCCTTAGTGTTTCGAAAATATTTTATTTTACCAACCTCTTCTGGCCCATTTGGCTAAAGTCCACATCCCAACCCCCATTCCCATGCCTAATTTATTCAGCTCTAAAGGGGTGGGCCCCAAACCTATGTACCAGATATCAGCTGGGGTATGATCAGTGAAAATCTCTACAATATTACCCTATCAACTGCAAGTATCAATGAAACTTAAGGCCTCCTGCTGCTAGCCCTGCCCATCTACATTTGCCCATGGAAATCAAAACTAGTATAAATTAGCCTAATTCATCCAGAACATCTAGGAATGTGTGATAGTTAATTTTATGTGAAATCTTGACCAGGCCATGTGATCTCAGATATTTGGTTAAACATTACTTTTGGGTGTGTATGTAAGGATGATTCTGGATGAGACTGACATGTGAATCAGTAGATTGAGTAAAACAGATTGTCCTCCTCAATGTATATAAGACAGCCAATCCACTGGAGGCCTGTATAGAATAAAAGATTTTGTAAGAAAGCTTTCTCTGTCTTTAAACTGTGATATTGGTCTTCTCTTGCCTTCAGACTTGGACTTGGACTAGAATTTACATCACTGGCTATCTGAGTTTTCAGGCCTTTGACTCAGACTGGAACTATACTATTAATTCTCTTGGGTATACAGCTTGCCAACAGCAGATTTTGGACTTCTCAGCCTCTATAACAGAATGAACTAATCCCTTATAGTAAATCTCTATCTCCTTTTGGTTCCATTTTTCTGGATATCCTACCAGGGGTCTCCAAACTTTTCAGCCCGCGGGCCACATTAACTATCAAACAGCAGTTTGGGGGCCAACTACACACTAGAGGTCCAAATAAAAAAGAATCAAAACATAGATGTTGTTTTTAATTATTTATTTAATATTATTTTATTCAGATAAAAAGGTCTCCACGGGTCGGATGAGAGGGCCTCGGCATCCGGCCCGCGGGCCGTAGTTTGGAGACCCTGTCCTAGACTAATACAAATGGTTATTTGAATGATGTAGCTCACAGCAAAATCAGCCATAAAAGCTAATAAATTACCAATCCTGACTAGCTCTATAATTCTTCCATTGCTTATTGGTGTCTGACCTGCATCCAATCTAAGACTAACCTGTATGACTTCAGACATTATTGGTCACAGATGTGTGAACATATTTGGCACAATATAATTCCTCAGACAAATGCTCTGAAGCTAATACTAATACCAATGTATAGACATTAATGGGAAATGAATACTTGGCTAACTGAAAATTAGTCATAAGCATACTTTCTCATTTTAGTGGTTAATTTAACAAAATAGTCTCTAGGGTCTTATGAAAGTTAAGATGCAAAGAAATTAGTTTAAAAAAAGAAAATTTCTAGCTTTATCCTCTAATTACAGGTGTTTTTATAATTTGAATAAAACATGTGAGCATTAATGTGCCAAAAAAAAAAAAGACAAAGAAGAAACAATGTAGGACTGGTTGGTAAGACAACTCCTTAATCAAACAAATGCTAATTATAAAACTTTTCATTCATTCTATGAAAAACTTTAAGACTTTCAGCTCTCCATTTGAAATAGAAAAAGATATCGAAAAATTTTAATAAATAAGAGTACAAGGATTCATCTGAAAAAGATAAGATTTTAACAAGGCCAGTTCAAGTGAAGAAATGATTTTATCTTGATTTGAAAAATAAAAGTTAATAAATGTATCAGAATCAAGAAATTCTCACTGAATTTGAAGATTCCCAATAGCTACATAGAATGAGACAAAAGTTATTCTGGCAATACACACAAAACATAGTATAATAAGAAAATATTTGATGCTAAATAATAGATTTAAAATTAAGGTAAACTTTCTGTGACATTCCTTCCAAAAACTCAAAATCTCAATCTAATCATCAGAATAACACATTAGACAAACCCAATTTCAGTGGCAACTGATATTTTTGACCAGTATCCTCAATGCTGTGAAGGTCATGGGGATGGGAGAAGAGGGAAGGAAGACTAATAAGCTGTCTCAGGGTAGAAGAGACTAGGGAGACATGATGATTAAACTGTGGTATCCTGGATTGAATCTTGAAAGAAAAGAACTTCAATGGAAAAGTTGTAAAATATGAACGTCTGGAGTTAATAGTAATGTACCAAAGTGGGTTTCTTAATTTTGATAACTATAACACAGTAATGTGAGATGGCAAAATCAAAAGAAACCAAAACTGGGTAAAAGGTATATAGGCACTTTATATTGTACTATTTCTGAAACATTTCTGTAAATCTAAAATTATTCCAACATAAAGCTTATTTTTAAAAACTAATGTTATTATAAAAAGCTTCCATTCAAACCTATAAGATGATAGTTCAAAATTTTATGTTTATAATGATCATAACATAAAAATTTAAATGAATAGCACTTCGGCCAGAACAAATATGCAAATTAAATAATTAGACAAAAACAACTGCTTCTCCATAAAATGTAATAAACATATACAGTGCTAGCTAATAAACATATTGCAGGGACAGATAATATTTATTTATAAATAAAGACATGTTGGTAAATATTACCCAGTATTAATTTTTTCATAATTTATATTATGAAGGCAGTGGGCAAAGGAAAGAAAGGAAGAAAGAAAAGCAGGCAATTATTTAATTTTGCTCTATGTGTTTATTTTTAGTTAATAAAATAAATGATTTAAAAATCAAATGTTGAAGTCATCCAATAATTATTTCCAAACACATAAAAATAGTTTTTGCTATCTCCTCAACAATATATTGAAAGATCCAAGATTGATTACACTTGGTAGGGCATGAAATGTTAAAAACAATTGATTATTTCAAAAGTTTAAAAAAATTTTTTTTAATTCTAATCTGAAGATAAATGTCAGATCTCCACATCTAGTTAGGATGGAATCATTTGTGGAAGACAAATGCTCCAGCCAAGAACAAAAAAATGGCCAGGTTAAATTTAAACCATCATCCGTTTAGAAAACATAAGAAGGCTGCTGCTACAATGACCTGAGTGACTAAGATTCTGAAGAAAGGGTTCACTGGAGAGAGGTGACTTGTAGATCTGCAGTCATTTTCCCCGAGTTTTAACGACTAAAGGCATAGGCCAAGGACTGAGAAATCAGGCTTTCACTACACAGAGGGCTCCTGCTGGAGGGCAGAGAAATTACCTAAGTTTTTGGCAGTTATACAGAGCTGAAGTGACAAACCGTAGATTTTAGAATTGCATCTCAAATCATTTGCTAAATCCAAAACCTGTATAGGGTTTGAAGTTAAAAAGCTAAGCCCTAAAATCTCAGAAAAGAATAATAGAGTTTTCTACTGTTTTACATTGCTGAGGAGACACAAACTAGAATACAGGATCTGCCAGGAGCAGGGCTCTCAGTTTGGGAAGTAGAAAAGTGTAGGAGTGAACCACAAGTAGACCAAGCCTTACCAAAACTTCCACCCAGCTTCCATGGAAGGTACTAAAGCATTTTAGATAGTGATAGAAATGAACTAATAGGAAACATTTCATGAAGTGGAAGAGAAAAGGAACAACTGGTTAGATAATAACCTTAAACAAGCAAGAAAGGATGTGAACTAGTGTAGAAATAGAGGTTGTCTTTAAACAGATGCATATAGTAAGGAAAAAAAATGAACTAGAAAAGGCAGAGTATATGAGTGTAAAGGCAGGTAGTCTGGTGAATTAAAGAATGGGCACAAGCAGGTTTTGTTTTGTTTTGTTTTTACTGGTGTGGGAGGAGAGAGTGGATATCTGAGAAGAAAGGAGAAGAGATTAAACAACCCACTAGAGGGAAAAATGAATAGACTAACAAAAAAGCAAGAAGATTCTCAGGTAACACCAAGGGCCTACTTGAAGACAGCAGTCCAGAATTTAAGGTAAGATGAGTTGGCAAACCTGTGTGGATAGTCTCCTGCCATATAAAGCTATGAAGGTATAAGGCAGAAAGTTACATTTATAAGGCTCAGGTTTTGCCAGGTGAACAGGAAAGGAAGAGGGCCAAGAGAACTAAGGTTATATTATCTACAAGTTGGTGATAATTAGAGTGATCCATGAAATCAAAGCTAAACAGACAGGGAAGTGAAGACATAAGAGAGATAGGAAAAAAGGTGATCAGATCAAGAGAAATGGGCCAGTGGTATTGAAAATTTGCTGGACAGTTTTAGAGTAAGTGAGCTGGAAAGATAGATAAGTGCTGGTCAAAAAGTGGGATCCTTAAAACTGAGACTGGTAATGAGCAAGAACAGGATATGACCAGAGGGTGGATGGCAGTAGTGTTTGAACATGATGACTGGAGGAGAGAAATGCAAGATAAGAGGCCAGGGTATTGAAAAAAATCATCTACACAGATACTTAAATCATCAAGAGTTATGAAAGAAGTAGGCTGAAGAAAGAGACAGTGAAATAGATCCTAAAATCTTTAAGAAATGAGGGAATCGACATAGGCATGTGTACATGACTGCAACAGGAGTGTGTACTAGGTGGGGCAATCTGATGCACGAGCTGCAAAACTGGAGGTGTTTAGAGAGGAAAAAAGAACAATAATCTATGAACACAAACGAGGAAAAAACCTTCATGCCCACCGTTATAACTGCTGTGGGAGGAAGTACAATCATTACTTGAGAGGACTGCAGTGGAAGCAGTAACCTCAGGTAGGTCATCAGGTTTCAGTTAGAGCAGACAGAGCAGGAAGTTGTAATAGTATTTTGATAAGATTACACTAATAACGATTCATTTATCAGTATTTACTAAAAGGCACTGGATTGGGCACTGAGAATAAAATAGTAATGAAAACATAATCTCAGCTACACAAAACTGTGACTCAAGAAATCTCATATACAAGTGATTACTTTAAAGAATGTAACTATATTTTTATAACAAACTAATAGTTTATTAAGAAATGAAGACACATGTATTTGAATAACAAAATATGTGATTATTTTACCATATCTACTATTGTTGTATTAATTATATGCTAAACACTCATTTAAAGTAAGAATATTGGGGAAAGTCATATTTTAATGGTAAAGGAGAAGGGAGGAAATGGTAATATATGCTTTTACAGATACATGCAGTTACCTGAGACAAAGCAGCATCCCGTTCTTCTATCACTGCATTCATTTCTTCTGCAGTTATTCTCTTTTTACATGCCTTGGTCTTGTAGATTCTATCCACAATTATAGCTCCATTCTTCTGAATAGCTATGCCTGTGTCTGCATTGTTTATTCTGTTCAGTAATTCCTGTAATGTCTACCAACACCATTATATGTTAGTCAGACATGAAGTTTTAATATATTTTATTTAATATAGGGTTTTAATTAATAGGCACATGTGAATTGTAAATTGACTGAGTGAAGTTATTGAATTTTCATACTGCAGCAAAGATGTACATTATTAGTGTGTCAATTTTTCTTTTTCCCACATCTTAGTTCTTGAAACCCACTCAATTGAACTTAAGCCTCTAAGATATAAGACTGACATCAAGAAATCTCCTCAGAGAATGGCTTACCATGTCATTTTCTTCAGGGTTAATATTTTCTAGCCTAGAAAAAAGGGACACAGAAAGCCTGATCAGTAGCATTTCCTTAGTGCAGCAAAATGAGTTCGCTTTTTAAA
>PVKE010002852.1:0-69257 GCA_004027555.1 Craseonycteris thonglongyai
TAGAGAACCGAACTGTGGGAACTCCCCAGTTCAGCATGTGGGTCCGCCTGGGCCGGAGCCGGGATTCGATCCTCGGTCCTCGGGGCCTCAAAGCGAGCGCTCAACCCGCTGAGCCGTCCCGGCTTTCCCGAGTGTTTCTTTTTAAAATTGCAAAAACACTGTGCTTTCATAAGGATGCTCCAGATTCTAGGGGTCTTGTTATTTACAAGTCTTACGTTGTCCAAAAAGCATCACCTTTGTGCTGAGAGCAGATAAGGCTTGTTTTCCAGCGTTGATCATTGTGAGCAAAACAATCATAAACGAGAATTACTTCAGGCTTTCAAAATTATGTCCCAAATGATCCACTCTTGGAATGTTCTACCTGAAAACTGTGCATGCAAATACATACGTTTATTAAATTATGAATGTGTAGAATACCATCCTGTTGAATTCTCCCATTGTGCATAATAAAAGCGAGACTCAGAGATCCTAAATTATTTGCCTGAGGTCAACTAGTTGGCGGCAGAGTCAGAACCTGAATTCAGATCTCTCGTCTTCCACTGAAGTGGTTTCCTACCAGGCTAACGTGTCGAAGTTTAAGTACTTTTACAAAAAGTGATACTGAAGTTGAACTACCTACTACATGTTCTCTGTAATTTTTTTTTAAATTTATTGTTTAATTTAATGAGGTTACATTGGTTGGTAACAATTAGATAGTTTACAGATGTACAAGTCCACATCACATCATTCATGCATTGTATTATGTGCCCACCACCCAGTATCAGTTCCCCTTCCATCACCATATATCTGGTGTCCACTCCCACCTCCCCCCACAACTCTCCCTCCCCCTTGTAATTTTTTTTTAAAGATTTATTTATTGTTTTTGACACACACACAGAGAGATACATAGACAGAGAGAAGAGGGAGGGCCCAGAACAGTCTCCATAGCTGCACATCATTGGTTTTTCCACATAGTTTCATTCTACAGGTGGGCACAGGGCTGCACAGGGCAGGAACTGGGCCGGGGTCTTCACCCCAGTGAGAACTGAACTGGGGGCACTCCCCAGTTCAGCATATGGTTCCACACAGGCCGGGGCCGGGATTCGATCCTCGGTCCCCGGGGCCCCAAAGTGAGCGCCTTACCCACCGAGCCATCCCGGCTTCCCTCTCTGTAATTTTATGTTGGGCGATATTAAGATCACGGTTTTTTTGTTTTTGTTTTCTTAAAATTATATCTATATTTAAATATCTGTGTTGGAGTTTATGTGAGGCATGTAGAATAACTTCTTAGTTGCCAAACTCAAGTAAGAAAACCTGAGAGCCTCTTTTGGGTTCCTCATTTAAACGTGAGCATGAAAATTAATTCTGAAAGCAAATGGCAATGGGCAGCTTGGTGGCTAAACTCTTTTTTTTTTTTCTTTTTCTTTTTTCTTTTTCTGAAGATAGCTAAATGTAGAATATATTTTAAGTCACTATATTTATTGTCTATGTCTTAAGTATCCCCAAACCCTATCCTTCTTGAAGGTGTTGAGTCTCTGAAGGTTCAGACTTGATCATCCGTGAAACTGTGACCTAATGTAAACTTGCTCAGAAATAGTATAATAATATCCTTGCCCTGAGGGTAAAACACTCAACTCTAGGTTTTTCTCTTTTATCCTTGCTCAGAGTACAGTCATATTTCTTCGTTAGTATTTCCTCTTTGCATTGTGGTACAATTGACAGTGATAGATAGCGTGGAGAAACTGAATTCAAAAAGAAAAGGAAAAAAAAAAAAGCTCTTACACTGTTGGCTCAGGAATAATGTGTGCGGAATGCTCTCTAGCTGGCCTCCCCATTCTTTTTCTTCCTGGAGCTGCAGCTGCTGACAGCAGACACACTGAGCTATCCTTCGGACACATTTGGCTCATGTAAATTGTGATAAACACTGAGCCTAGAATATTTATTTTAAAGATTCATTCAGTGAAGGTAAGCATTCTTGACTTGTGTATACATGCTGGTAAGTGGAAAGCTCCAGATGTAAAGATCAGCTCTTAATTTCATGCCACACAATTAATGTGGCTGCTTGATGCTCTCTTCCCCACAGGTGCGGGGGTGTTGGAACCTTTGAAGAAGTGTGGAGCTAATAGCCCATATATAATTCACAAGAAGAGGTCTTCAATGGAAGACCCCCAGGGGATAAATGGACTGCCTGTAAGTAAACAAAATGTCAGCCTTAAGGAAAGAGTTATTCTAAAGTCTTGATGACTATTTTTGTTGTAACCTTAGTGTCTAGAAATTTTTCAAAAGCTCTGTGCCAATTTATAATGATTTTAAAAGTTAAGAATTAAGTAGTATGCTAGTCCCTCAGCCTGACCCACTTGCTGTCTTTTTTGAGAGCTATCAGTTATTAAAAGTCAAGGTCTAGAGGGCAAAGTCAACCTTTAGTATTACTTAATTACACCAACAGGCATGACATAATTTTAAGGTTTATATTTGTTTCATAAAACTTGAAATTAATATCTAAGTTTGGATTGTTTTATGTGTATCTATTTTATGAATGTGTGTATGTATGTGTGTATATCATTCAATGTGTGTTCAGTATGATAGTTTTAGAGTTTGGTAAACTCTAGAATGGGCTTTAAATTAAGGAGAACCTTGGGTGTCTTCTGTTTTATTTCATTTATCTTGTGAGTAGAGAAGGGATTTGGAAATTTTCCTCAGGTTCCTATCAGTAAGAAAGAAGCTTCATTTGGCTCATGAATGAATATTTCCAATTAGAGGTAATCTTATAAAAAAAAACCTCTGAGATATTTAGAACTTGAATAAGTCAATGGATATTAATTTTTAAAAAGTGTATTTTAGTGAATGGGAGTTGTTTTCTTGGAACGTCTTGATAGCCGTTTTCGGGTGCCCTGTGTGATGTGGCCTTTTAAGTCCTCTGATCAAATGCAATGTTCTTAAACCTGTGATTTCATTGCTCAGCTTTGTTCACAATAGAATTATTACAACCCGAAAGTATGATCTTTAGTAATGCTGTTGCGGTTCCTGTAAGTGTGTGTTTTACAAGACCTATTGGTGTTATCCAATAAGCAGCAACTGCTAATGGAGAACAATTTTAATAACACAGGGTCAAGTGCTACCGATGTCCTTTTGCAGACATACTGTATGCAATTACGGAATGTACTTTATGGATCTCCTCAGCCAGCTTGTGAGGTAATTCACACAAATCACTTTCAGATCATTCCACGTGGTGTAGCTTTTACCCTGAACAAGACAATCACCTTCAACTGAACTCTTTTAATTTATTCATTTGTTCTTTCAAGCTTCTGTGGTGGAGCTTTTACTATTACATTAAAAATACTTTTGTAGTGCCTGTAAAATAAATGAAAAAATAAACTTACTAATGAGGACTTCTTACTGCCCCCTTTTATGTAACTTGGCTACTTAGGTTGATGCAAGTGGATGTATGGGAGAAATCACTAACAAATGTAGCAGTCTCTGCAAATAAATGTCGTGGATAATATTTCTTTTGATATTTTATAGGATGAAAATTCCAATTTAAAAATTAAGAAATTAACTCAGATTTGAGACTGAAATAGAAACAAAGGTAAAGAATATCATGACTGATGTTTTCTTTTGCCTCTTAAAAAGATGTGTTTAGTGGGCAATCAGTCACATTACACATCGTTTTGAGGGGGCTTTGAACAAATGAAGGGTGGAACAGTTTTATTCTTAGAGATATTTGTTCGTCTTGGAGGTACAGCAGGGACAGATATTTCTCAAGGGCAAACTCTGTGTGGCATTGGAGAAGCCGCTTCCTGACCTGTGGCTGGCTCCTGCCTGCTCATCCATGAAAGATATTTGGGGGCCTTGGGTGGACTCCTCTGGGCTCACTTCCTCTGGCTCCCAGGTTTCCCCTTCTCCTTAGGAAGTGGGGAAACAGACTCAGGACAAGAAGAGGACCCAGAACTTAGCAGAAAAATGTTAATATAACTCAGAAAAGTAAAGGATTGAACAGGGACTTGGAGCAGTCCCGGAAGTGATCATGCCTCTGAACATGAATTGAACTTGCCCTTGCTCGTCACATCCTACTTTCTAAAGTTTTCCTTATAAGTCTCAACCACGCTTAGAGTAAACACAAGTGTGCATTGTACCCCCACTACCTGCTGCAACATTATCAACGCTCCGCAGTCTCCTTTCATCTTACACCCATCCACTCTCGACACCACCACAGAAAGATTGCGATTTTCTGCAGGTTTTTTTTTTTAAGATAAGATTCACATGCATTAAAAGGCACAAAATCTTAACTGTGCCATTTTGACAAATGGTTATACCTATCACAATGAGAGCTTTTCCATCTCCCTAAAAAGGCCCGTGTCTCTTCTCACTCCATACCTCTCAGATACCCATTCCCTGACCCCAGAGATAACCACTGTTTCAAAGTTTTCCACCTTTGATAAGTTCTGCCTGTTTCAAATATTCATATGAATTGAATCCTCACATAATGTCCTCTCTTCTGTTTCTGCCTTTTTTCATGTAGCATTGTCTGTGAGAGTCATCACTGTTATGCATATCAGTAGTTTATTGTTATTCAATTGAGTACACAGTCTATGAAAAATATCAAATATATTCTAAGCACTTACCTGGGAACCTCAATTTCTACATATAAAAAATGAGGGGTGTGAAATCCAATGAACCTGATACTGTTTTCAGCTATAATGTTTTATAATTATTACTTCCTTCCATTCTCTAGCTCACAGAATTGCACCTGCTAACGTTAAGTCCCTTCTGAACTGAGCATCTTCTAGGAAAACTTGCTTCCCTAAGCACATTCCCATTAAGCATAAGACCTTTAGGTTCCTCATCAAAGATGGCATTATTTTTTTTTAAGAAAAAAAAAACCTTTGAAAGCTTTTGCACCCAGCACCAGTTTACAAAGCAGATATGGATTGCTCCGCATGTGCACTTACCAGTATGAGTCTCTGTTGCTTTTGTAAACAATGATTCTTTCTCAATTTTACACGGTTCTTCCTCTGCTCCATGGTGAGACGTGTAAGTGACAAGATGCGAGACGGGAGGCCATGAAGCTTCTTTATTTCTTCCTTTTAGGCCGGACATCTGGGCTGGACAGGAGGCTACCAGCCATGCCACCGTGTTCTTTTAGCCCCACGACAGCTGGGGAGTCCAGAGGGTCTCCATGCAGGAGAGGCTGAGAGGAACACTCCCGGCCTTTCCGGGGGCAGTGAGGGGGCCCATAAACAAGGGTGTGTTCACGCTTAATCGTGGTGTTACTTCCCATGCTTTGTGAGATTTGAAACTAGAAGTTCTGAGGTGGCTCATGACACCTGAGGGAGGAAAAAGGATGATTCACACATCAATAAGCACAATATTCCTGTAACGTAGTCCTCTTGATCCTAGTGGCACTTTAGAGCCGTGTCTGTGTAGTGTGTGACAAGGGACCATGGGCAGAGGTGGAGTTGTTTCTCATCTGGATCCTAAGTAGACACAGCACGGACACAGTTGTCAAATCAGATTCCACCCTTTTCATTCTGGAATGTTCCACATGCATGTTTTCCATATCTAGGAAAAAGTAGCTCCTGTGACTTTATAAGTTTTGCCCACTCTTCATTTAGTTCACATCATAGGGACAAAGGAGAGGAGGAGGTTTGTAGGCCTTTCCATCATTTCTGTCATAATCCTGGCCATTCCTCTGCTGCCTCTTGAGAAGTCCCTGTGAGGATGAGGAGTCCCGTGAGGATGAGGAGTCCCGTGTGGATGAGGAGTCCCATGAGGATGAGGAGTCCCCATGAGGATGAGGAGTCCCGTGAGGATGAGGAGTCCCCGTGAGGATGAGGAGTCCCGTGAGGATGAGGAGTCCCGTGTGGATGAGGAGTCCCCGTGAGGATGAGGAGTCCCATGAGGATGAGGAGTCCCGTGTGGATGAGGAGTCCTGTGTGGATGAGTCCCCGTGTGAATGAGGAGTCCCCATGAGGATGAGGAGTCCCGTGAGGATGAGGAGTCCCCGTGAGGATGAGGAGTCCCGTGAGGATGAGGAGTCCCCGTGTGGATGAGGAGTCCCCGTGAGGATGAGGAGTCCCCAGGAGGATGAGGAGTCCCGTGAGGATGAGGAGTCCCGTGTGGATGAGGAGTCCCGTATGGATGAGTCCCCGTGTGGATGAGGAGTCCCCGTGTGGATGAGGAGTCCCGTGTGGATGAGGAGTCCTGTGTGGATGAAGAGTCCCCATGAGGATGAGGAGTCCCCATGTGGAGGAGCCCAGCTCCCCTCTCTCTCACCATGGCTGGCCCTCCCTGCGGTAAAGAACTCCAAGACACAGTCATCAAGGAGCCAAGATAGGGCTGCATCTTTTCATTTCTGCAGTTCATGAGAATTTCTACCAAAAAAAAAAAAAAAAAAAATTATGTCAAGATAAGCATCTATTAGCTCTTTGAAAGAAAAAGTGAATTAAAAAAGAAATCACTATATTTTTCCTTGAGGCTGTAAGGCTTGCAGTTTAAAAAATAAAAATAAAAAGCACACCATGTAAGAAGCTAGACCTCATGTCTGAATTAGACAGGCAGCCTGGTCTCTCAAAAACTATATTTTAGGTTCAGAGCCTAAAGACCCAATTTTAACGTTTGCTGGTTGTGTGACCTGGGGCAGATTTACAAGCATCAATCTCTTTAACTGTAATGCAGAGATGATGATATTTAACTTTTTTTATTTAAAGTTACAATTTTATAGGTCAAATGGGATCATGTATTTTAAAGTTCTCTGAAAACTGAAAAGTACAGTAGAACTCTAATGGAATTTTGTTAGAAATATCTATAGAAAAAAATGTGGCCATGGATAAAAATTATCTGGTTACTTGCAAGTTTACAATAAAAATTTAAAAATGCAACCATCATATCTGTGCCAGGTATTATATTTGATTGCGATGTTGTTAGCTGTGGGGAAATCAGGTAAATGGGTGATAGTTCACTCACTTTTAATACACAAATTTTAGGTGATGATATGCTAGAGCTTTTGGGAAATAATAGTATTTAGGGCTCCATTGTAGTCTCACAATGACACTTCTTGTGTCTCCTTTAAATGGTGGTTAATTTGAAATGCTAACATAACGGAGAGGCACACAGTTCAGCAGAAGTTATTAAAAGTGATACAAGTCTGATACGTACATAGAAGTCAAACTAACTGGGAAATGATCGATAAAATCAGGATTTTATTTTTTTCAGCTTTACCATGAATGAAATATTTTATATAAATGATATTTTAGATAAATTTAAAAGTATCGAATTTGGCAGTTTTCACTTTGTTTTTCAAGCAGAAGAATTTACTGGAAGCCTGTATTAGTTTCTCCAGGCTGTGGTAACAGAGTACCATGAACCGAGGTTCTTAAAACAGCACAACTGTATTGTCTTCGTTCTGGAGGCTAGAAGCGCAAACCGAGGTCGGGAAAATCCCTCCTTGCTGCTTGTCAGCTTCAGGCATCTGTGAGCCTTCCTTGCCCTTCCCTGAGTTGGCAGCTGGGCACTTGGGTCTCTGCCTGTGTTGTGACATGGCTTCTCCCTCTCGTGTCTGTCTCTTCCCGTCTTATAAGGACACTAGTTAGGTTGGATTGGGGTGCAACCTATTCATTGCATCTTAACTTGCTGAAATCTGCAAAGACTATTTCCAGATAAGGCCCCACTCACAGATACTGGGGATTGGGATGATAACACATCTTTTCTGTGGGGGATACAATTCAACCCAAACCAAAACTTAATAAAAATGTGAGGCCTACAACCTTATGAAGTAGTTGCCTACCCATCCACCTGCCACCCATCTCAGCACCGCGAATAACTAGTTTATTTGGTTGCAAGTTGTGGATTTCACCATGAGCTAGCGGAAGCAACCAAGAGGCAAGTCTTAAAAACAAACATATGAAAACACAAACAAAACAAACAAACAAGCATACGCAGGTGTTCCAGGGAGTTTTCTTTCTATTTTCCTCTGTAGTTTTGGGTTTTTTTAGTTTCATGGATGGTTTTCTCTACTCCCCTGTCACAGTGCTGGCTCCCAGCCATGGTTTCCACATCCCTGGCCACCTACCACATGGTCCTGTGTGGGTCACGACTCCGTGGCTGATGTGGGAGGGAGCTGCTGCAGAAACAGCGCAGCTCCCAGACGAGGAGCTGGTAGACCACCCGATAGGTGCCGCTGTGACCCTTCAGAAAACCCTGGTCCTTGGATGTGCTCATAAACAGTTTTTATTTTATTGTTTGTGACAAGGTGAGAGAGAAAGGGGGCGGGGGCTAGAGAGAGAGAAAGAGAGAAGGGGGAGGGCCCAGAGCAGTGCCCACAGCTGTACGTCCTTAGTTGTGACACGATTTCATTCTAATCTACACAGGTGGATGTGGAGCCGTGTGGGGCGGGAACCGAACCAGGGGCCTCCTGCCTGGGAGGTGAGAAGCTCGGCCGCTGAGCCGACCCGGTGGTGACCGGTTGCACTGCAGTTCAGCATGTGGGGTTGCACGGGCCGGGGCCAGGAATCAAACCCCAGACCTCACTATTGTGAAACAAGCAGTTAACTGCTGAGCTCTCTCAGCGTCCCCAGTATGTACTCATAGATCCACAGCTCTGGTCCTACCTCGTCATCTTATAGATGGGGAGATTTAGCCCTTAATGTGCAATTACTTATATTCTAATCATTCTGATGGAACAATGTGATGGTGACTATATAGGCTTCTTTCCTGATAATTGTCACAACTATCCATTATAAGCTGTATCTCTAATAGACTAGTGTTCTTTCTCTGCCTGGATCTGTCTGAGACCAGCCATGTTTTGCCTTTTCAGTACTAGTCAGTATTACCTGGAGCGAGGGCTAAACTGTGATCAATGCTCAGCACATAGTTACCAACTTGAAAACGGGGAGCCAGGCGGGCATAGTGAAGAAAACCCTGACCTGGACCCTGAATACTTGGTTTGGAGTCACAGCTTACCAATTCTGGGACCTTGGGAAGGCAATGTCAACTTCGGAGCCTGAATTTTGTTTTCTAAATAAAGATAACAAGATCTGTGTTCCTGGGTCTCTGTGATGAAGAAATAAGACAGCGTCTGCCAAAGCACTTCGTAGACTCTAAAGCAGAACGGTATATTCAGCCACTAATAGCAGGCCCCGTGTGACATCTTTCAGGCAGGGCAGGACTTTCCAAGTCAGCCAGACCTGCTTCCGTCTCTGCACTGCACTCAGACCGTTTCTAAATCTTTGTCAGCCTCGGTTCTTCCTCATGTGGAACATGGGGGTAACAATACCTTCCTTGCATGATGGTGTGATTAAAAATAACACGTGAAAGGCATCTAGGGAGTAAGAGCAGTTTCTGGACCTGACTCCTTAGGCTGAGGTTGGAGCTACGATACTTACTCGCTGGCCGCAGGACGCTAGGCACGTCTGTGCATCTCCCTTGGGCCGTTTTCCTCGTCTGTAAATGGGGTGATGGTAATAACTTACATCGTAGGGTTGGCATGATGATTGAAGGAGATTATATACGTGCTTCGAATGGTGTCTGACACACAGTAAATGTTGTGTCTCAGCATTTGCTGTCGTTACTAATATTATCTGGAACATGCCAGGCACGCATTTAGTAAGTGCTTATAAAACACCGCTGTTATTTAGTTAAACTGACTTGACAAGTCCTATCTGTTAATTTAGTTGTAATGGATGTACCTTCACAGGGTTAAGGTGAGATTACGACTGGGGGTGTCAGGCCACACTGGAAGGAATGAGGCAACATCTCGCTTTTGAACGGGAAAGACTGGCTTGGGGACATTAAAGAGCCCCGGCCGGGAGTGATCTGAGAGCTTGGAGAAGATGGGCTGTTGGAGTTCAAACTGGGACCCAGGTTGTCTTCCTGGCTAGGTGATTTTGTTAAAGAGAAAACGGAAACAGGAAAATGGTTCTATTTCTAGGGCCAGTGTCAGGCTCTTTGTATGCACTCAGTGTTTGTCCATCTGAGCTGGTCAGTATTTTGCATCTTGGTCCAGCTCACTTGGTCCATATGCACTGAACAAATGGACTGTGAAAAGGAGGAAAGTTGCTTGTGGCAGGTACTAGAAAGAAAGGAAAGAGGGTCTCTAACCATTCAGACTCACTACCTCAGGCTTGCCTCTGATCTGGAACCCTTATATGTGCAGGGGTCTGAGAGCTCAAGTAATTGTGGGGGTCAGAACCAGGGATATACAACCAGTTAGCAACAGTTGCATGTGGAGCTAGCTCTCTTTCTGAGTAAAATGCACAAACTTTGGGACTTGCATTGGGGGCAGGGTTGGAGGAGGAGGAAGGATAGCCTACATACTTAGAAGAAAATAAAAAACCTTCCTGGTTTACAGTTCTGTTAGGAGGGATGGTAACCACCAGAAGTGTGAGCTAGAATAACAAAGCCATTTCTAGAGCAATCATAATAAACTTTTTCCTGTAAGGCAGAGTAAATATTTGCGGGTTTGTGCACTAGAAGATTTCTGTGGTGTGCACTCGTCCGCACAGTTTGGCCTAGAAGGTGCCATAAAGCAGAACCCCGGGAGCATGTAGATAAAAAGTAGATAGACAGAGGACCACCGCTGCTGTCTTCCAACCACGCTGCTTCCTGCTTCAGGGTCTCTTGTTTCGTTGCTCTCAGCCCAGCTCCCTCATCTTGGATTTGACTTATTTCCTCCCTCTGGGCCTCATTTTCTTTCTTTGTAAAATAAAGATCTCATTCTAACAAAGTGTGATTCTATAATATTAGTGTCCATATCATACTGGATAATCACAGTTAATAAGGTTGATGCATCACAAAGTAAATATGTGTGGTGGCCCCGAAGGGACGGGCAGGAGGACCCATCATGGATGCCAAGAATCTCTGAGACCCTCCAAGCACCTAGTTTGATGATTCAACTCCACAGTTCCAGGACTGCATGTGAACCCCAATATGACACGTCACTACGTTTCTAAGGTCTCCTGATTGTTCTCTTTTGCAACCGTTTTCCTCCCTCAGTCAATGAAGATTATTATTCAAACAAAGAGCCCATAGTATATCTATCATATATATCATTATGATAAGGGTTTTTCATGCCCACATTTGTATACATGTATAATTTTATTTATGCAGAATATTCCTGCGATGAATTTGAAAAGGTGCTTGGACTATTAATAAGAAAACACGTCTACATTTTGCACCCCATTCTAGGACGAGTTGCGATTTTAAAATAGATTCACACAAATTCTTTCATACGCCTCCCTTTAAGTGACGGAACCTCTCGATGCTGAACCCATCCCTTTGGGTGTCATCGGGACTTAGTAACTCGATTGTAATGGGCAGAAGAAAGAGAGGAAATGAAGGCGTCCCACTGTGGACCAGAGGCCGTAAAAGCTGCTGTGCCTTTCTCTCTGCTCTCTCTTGATCACTCCAGCTAGGGGAAGCCAGCTGCCGCGGTTGTGAGGACACAGAGGCGGCCTGTGGAGAGAGCCATGTGCCCAGGAATGGAAGCCCTTCCTTCTGGCACATGGGGGAGCCTGCTTGGAATTGAGTCCTCCTACCCCACTCGGGCCTTCAGATGATGCAGCCCCAGCAGACAGTCACGGTTCATCTTCATGAGAGCTCCTTATATCCAGTACCACCTCCCTAGACTGCTCCCCAACTTCTGACCCTGAAAACTTGTGTGAGATAATAAACGTGTGTTATTTTAAGATGCTAAGTTTTAGGGTAAATTGTTACACAGAAATAGATGACTAACACAGTGACACTACTGGCTTTTTATTATACATTAAAATGGTCTTTACTCAGTATTTTTGAATAAAAGAAATGAAGCTTGATAATTAATATGACTAGTTATATAAATATTTTACATGTTATAATAATAGAACTATATAAACATGTAAATATAAAATTAATATAATTCTTCCTATTATATTTCTTGTAGAACCAATCATTGGCTGTTTTTCTCTTTTGCACACTGTGTACATTCAGAGCTGCCTCTTTCTCAAAGCAGAACTCTTTTCTTCACACAGTGATTGCTTTGAATGGCTAATGAGCATATATTTTATTCTACAGCATATTGTTCATGCTTATTGACAACTCTGCATGCCTTCTAGAGTGAGAGCTGTTTGAGGGCAGAGAGAGTGAGAAAGGAATTAACACCCTCCTTCTCACACACCCCTCTCTACTTTGCACATTGCAGATGGGGAAAATGTTTTGGTTGAATGAATGAATGAGTGAATGAATGAATGAGTATAATTGCCTGGAGCAGCAGTCTTGTAAACAACTCTCACACTCACTAGTTTGGCAGCTTTGGCTCTACATGGCCCCAGGGAAGCAAGCACCTTTGAAAAGAGACCAGAATCTGGCTCAGGACTTCTCTTGCTCAGCCAGGTTTCATGAAGGTACAGAGGTGCTGAAAACAGATGACACAGCTGTGAAAGAAGCCTCATTAACTGGACTGCCACTCATGAAAAATTATTTGGGCAGAGGACAAGGTTTATTTTTACATGTCCTTTTATGAAAATAGGATTATTCAAGAAAATAGTATCTAGATTCATTTTACCCATGTACGTGAATATATGAAAGTAGATAGGCAAAATAAGCTGACAATCACATAGCCAAATTTCATATGCTTTTTGCAAGTAAGTCTTATTCATTGAAGAAAGGCTTCCAAACTGCTCTACTAAGGTTAATGGCTATGTTACAAAGGGATTTTAAAATTTTTATTTTTATTTTATTTTTTGAGAGAAGGTGAGAGAGAGAGAGAGAGAAGGGGGAAGGCCCAGAGCAGTCTCTGTAATTGTATATCATGAGTTGTGATATGGTTTCATTCCACACAGGCGGATGTGGGGCCACACGGGCTGGGAACTGAACCAGGAGTCTCCTGCATGGGAGGTGAGAACCTTCTCTGCCAAGCCATCCTAGCAGTTACCAGCTGTGCCACAGTTCAGCATATGGGGTTGTGTGGGCCAGGGCCAGGACTCGAACCCCAGACCTCCCGATTGCAAGGCAAGCGCTCAACCATTGAGCTATCTCAGCATCCCCCAAAATTTTTTAAAAGGTCTCCCAAATTCAGCTTAACATAGACCAGACTCAGTCTTTTAATTTTTTTAAATTTGGATTCATGTAACGCTCTGAATGTGTACTTCCATCTATCTGTGGATAAGTCCGTGGATGCCCAGGTGGGTACAGTGGGGAGCATGCTCGGTGGGCAGCAGGAGGCTTGTGTTGGAGGCCTGAGTGTGTGCTGATTGCGTATCATCTCTGAGCCAGCGTCTTCATCTCTAAACTGGGGATAATACTTCAGTTTTGTGTATCTGAGTTTCGTGAGGACCAGCAGGAGAACATAAGTGCCTCTATTAAGCAAAATAGCAATATACATACACAGCTTATGGGTTGGTCAAGAGCACATATTAAAAAACAACAAAAACCTATGTGTTTTTTCAGGTGGTATTAAAAAAATTGTTTTTCTGTGTCCTCTTTCACAATTTCCCTTTTATTTTTCTAAGGGAAAGGAAAACAAGGTTTTAAAGAATTATTGATTTTATTTTATTCTCTAATTTTGAAATACGGTGTGTGTAATGCAAGGGGACACAAGAGAGTATTGGCTTTGGGCTGTATGAATTAATGAAGAGGATGACTATTTATTCCCTTTTTCTTATTTTTACATAAATCATGTATAAACTAAAATTCTTTTTAGGGATCCCGGAACTTATGGTAATTTATTTTGATATCTAGAAATTCTGAAATTTTTATCCTATCAAAAATTATTTGGCAAATATATAGGATATGCTTACTTATTTATTTATTTTTCATGGCTGTTTTATTTCTTTCAAAGTATAACCATCTTGAATATTTTTCAACAATAAAATACTATGCTTTGAGTAACCAACTAGTAACCTTAACCCCAGGTATGTTTTGCAAAGATAAAAATAAATTCTAGAGTACTTACTATCTAAACATATTGCCTTCAAAAGCTAGATTATTGATTTAAATGATCTATTATTTTGAATTCCATTTCTAATTTTTATTTACAAAAAGAAATAGATTTTCTTAGCATAAGGAACAATGACCAAAACCACGTTTTACTTTTTTTTATTCTCACTGTTTACAATAGTGATTGTTAGTGATTTGTCTATTCAAGTTTCTGTGAAACATTTAAAAGCAATACATTTACATTTACCTGCCCTCACCTGGTAAACTTGGAGGGGTAACTTTCAAAATGGGTTCAAAAATAATTTTGTGCCCAGGCGTGTGTAATTATGTTCCTGAAATATGTTTATAGTTAGCTAGCTATGTCTATTATAACCACTTGTATTCTCAAAATAGGAAACTGGTAGTGAAATGAAACCCAAACAACTTATAAGTAATTTCATTCATGGAGTTGACTTTAATTAAAGTTCATTTGTTAAAAAGTTCAGATTAGACATTCGAATTAGTGGTGTGCTCAGATTCCAAAATATTTTTGGGGAAAAATATGCTCACTATTTTCTATGGACTAATAAAGTCAGATCTATATTTTCACTTAATCAATTGGCATGTTGTCTTGTCTTTTAAAAAATGGTTAGCGTTCTGGTGTTCTGGTTGCCTCCAAATAATTATTTAAATATGGTGACTCAGGAAAGGAACAAGAATAAAAAGGACCAGAGACAATGATGATGTGATGAAAACCAGCAGGGAATAAGACAGAATTAGTCAGGAAGGGGAAATAGCATAAAATAATAAAAAACTAAAGCAAGAAAATTACTGACCATTTTTTTTCACACTCCAATAAATTATGCTGCAAAAAAATAAATAAGTAAATAAATATAATGAATGATTTCGATCAAAATTGATATACCGCATATATTTTAAGTTCAAACTGTGGGTCAGACTGTCATCTTAAAGCAATATAGCTAACTCAGGTTTTCAAATGAACATTTGATCTACTTGTGGTATTGAAGGAGGACCATACTTCCCAGCACCATCGGCTGTGAACTGACCTAATTCACACCAATGTGCCACGAGATTCCCCGGTGAAAATTCTCATTACTGCCAGCATTGCAGTTCTTTGAAGGTTGCGTTACCGTCTCAGGACAAAGCTGAACTACTACAATTTTAATTGAAGTCTGTGGTTTTCACCTACATAGCCAATATGAGTTTAATAGATTTTAATATTACTTTGGAAGACGAGGCCCGAAAACCTTACAATGTTCTTACCTACGTTAAAACCTGAGAAAAGATAGCATAATATTACAGGCATTTGGAAAAGTAAAAAAAAAAAAAAAAAAAAAATTATTATTATTATTATTATAATCTTATAATTTTATGAAAAGTTTTAAGATGATAAATGTATTTTGCTAAAATATGAAAAAGACATGTATTGCATATTAAATGGATTGAGAGTTCCACGAGTCCTTTTAAGTGGTTGCCAAAAAGTTGTATTGATAGCTAAAGTCTCCAAACATTGTGTATTCATTAAACGGATAACAGTTCTTAAACCTACACGTTACAGGTAAAGATGGAATGGGCTGATGTATCAGCTTTGTGTCCTTGGAGATTACTACTAAGAATAAATAACATTTATCAGGTGCTCACTATGTAACCAGGGCTGTTCTAAGCACTTTACACACACAGCCTAAGCTTCTAGGAGCTGATGGTCATTGGCAGGAGGTGGAAATGAATTACCTCCCAGATCCCTTCCACTGCTGAGATTTAGTGAATCCGCAATTTATTACCCAGTCTGTGCCTAATATAAGAGAGGAAGTGGGGCTATAAGGATCAAGGAGATTTTTCCATATTCACAGAGGCAAAATGCATAATACTCTCTGTGTTTCTTTGGGGTTAGCATGTGTTTTGAGGAAAAGTTGCTATATTTTTCAGAATAGTTCACATAAAACACATACAGACTAGAAATTCTTTTGCTGTTTCTTGCCATTTTTCAAGTCCTCTCTGAACCCCCAAATATAGTATTAAAGCACTTTAATTCTTTTTAAGTGTCTAACAAAATTACTATTGACCTATGATGAAATAGGACTCTAAGCTTTAGTTGGTTATAAATTAACTCAGGGTAATAATCTTGTTTCTTTTCTTTTTTTCTTTCTAATAAGAGCTTAGATCAATAGTGGCACATTTGATCTCAAAATGGGAAATCTAGTTTCTTATTGAATGGTAATAAAAACCTTGGAAAATATGTACAACCTTGAAAGAAAAGTCTGACAGAGTTTTGCTTGTGAAATGTTTAGCAAACACAAAACAATTTACCTAACTTTTCTATGTATTTAAGGAAAAAATAAGTAGGCTTTGATTTTGATGGATTAAACAAATGTTAAGACCTTATTTTCCCATCAAAGGTTTACAAAAGGAAAGGAATTCTTCAGTGATTTCTCAAATGCCTGCTTTTCCATTTGACTTCACAGATTTCTGTAGGAATTATCCCGATGAATCTTCATTTGCTTTGAAGAGTCTTTTGTCTAACTTCTGTTGTTTCTTTACATATACATGAATCCCTTCCCATTCAGTCCCAACTTTTTCAAAATATTAATCTATGAGTATTTTTAGTTAAATTAAAGTAAAACTCACAAAGATGATCATCTTATGAGCCTTCATTCCCTGTCACTGAAATGTGAATGATATGAGGACACATTTGGGATATGATGGAAAGCATCATATTCACCCATTTTGATATTTTTTCTCATTGTTTGTTGATCCTGTTTCCCATCTATTAGTAATTATATATACCCTTTGTTTCTATTCCAAGTAATACTGTTGGCTTAATGTGAGTTAGAAAAAAAAATTTTCTTTCTTTAAAAAAAGGGACCCAAATATAGGATGAGGGAAATAGTTCATTTATGTTCAGTCTTGAGATAAATATATATATAAATATATATATACACTTGTTGTTAAATTTATTAGGGGAGATAAAATTTTTTTAAAGCTTCAAATTTAGAAAGATATCAAGACTCTTAGCACTTTGTGAACTGAAATATATTTGCAACTAACTACAAAGGCAGTTAACATGCATTTTTGATAAACTTAAAAAAAATTATTGAAGATACTGTGTGTTAGGCTTATTTATTTTATATACATACGTATATTATTTGGGATCTAAAAACACATTCCCAGCTTTAATCTGTATTTCTAATCTTCATTCCCTCTTTGATAGAATTAGCTGGAATGGCCTAGCAGTTAGGTCCAGCTCCCTGGGATCTGAACACCGCCTGCGGGTGTGAAGTCGGGGAGGGGAAGTTCTTCGTCTTTCCCTCAGAGGTGTGGTGCTGTTTACTTTGGAAAGCAAGGATACAAGGATCTCCTAAAGTGGATTAGACACGGCAAGACAAGGTGATACATTTGCGCTCTACACTCCCAAGCAGCTGTGAGAATGCCTTGTGTGTGAAATATCTTACCTTCTTAAAAATCTTGATAGAGTTGTAGCTAAGCTCTTAACAGTCAAAAACAAACTGCCAATGAAGTTTATTTTCTTTTTTGCTGAGTTTTCTGGACCATTGTTCCGCTTGAGGGGCCCTGTTTGTTAGTTTTGGCTCAGGGATTTCTCTTCCTTCAGGATAAGTTAGTTCCCCTTAGGCACTTGGTCACCTCCATACTCAGAGCTGCCTAACAGTTTATTCACAGCCCCTGCTCAAGCATAATTCAACTGCGGGACTTCCTGTCTCAGAGGCGGGGGAGTGCGGACAAGGGGGTTGTCTCTGTAATGTAAATATATAGTGGATTTGGTGAAAAAGTGGGACACTTTTGTTTGTTCTCAAAAAAGATTCCTGCTGGAAGTTGTATTTTAAAGCTGGCTTTCAGCCTTTTTTTTTTTTTTCCTGTGACTTGGATACTGATCTGATTTTCTGCTTTCATGGCCCCTTTTTGAAAAAATTTTTTTTTATATTTAATTCAACATTAACTGTGCTTACAAGCTACACAGCAGAATAAAATCACATTATGAACCTGGTAGTATTAGATTTTATCACCATTTAGTTCTTCTAGCCTGTCCAGGGATTTCTTCATGTTCAGTAGAACTAATTTGCAGTCAGACACTGAGGTCTTCTAGAAGGCCAGCAGGCTCCAGAAATTAATTTATCCAAATAACCGGTCCCTCCTAGGCCAACCATAGAGGGACACCAAAGGGCCTAGGCAGGCAGAGCCTCCTTTTGAAGTCCGGAATGTTTTGACTGACTTGAAACAGCGGCTGGAATGAAAGGATAATTTTCAGTGACCCAAGGGATTTTTTTTTTTTTTTTTTTTTTTTTTTGCCATTTTCAAATATTAGGTAAAACAAAGAGAAATAGCTTGCTCTAATTTACAAAGACTTAGTAATCAGGAAGACTAGCAGACTGAGAATAACATTGCAAGGTAGACAGCAGAAACTTATTTATTAAACCTCCACTGCAGGCAAAATCAAAATTATTATGCCCTTAGGAAAGCTGAGAGGGGATATATTTTAGTCATCACATCTGCATTTTTATCCTTTACATGTGAATTATTTTCTTCCAATTAAAAAAAAGGTAATTGCTTTTCTTTATTGCTAAGACAGTGCTATGTTTTCATCTTAATTTTATTAAGTATAACCCACTATACTAGTTTTCTAGAAACACTGAGTTGGTAATGCATATGTGTCTGATTTTCAAAAAATTAATAGAATTTAAGACCATGAGATTTTTAGAGCTAACTTATTTGAGCGGAGGCACAGGAAGAGTAGGTCAACATCATTTTGAATAGACTCATTCCTTACATGGTTCATTGTTACAGAAAAAAATAATAATAATATTCTTTCTGTTTTTAGTGAAGAAAGTGAATTAAAAGTAAAAATTGGTAACCGAATAAATGCTCATTATGATAGAAATAGGAAACACTTCTGTTTTACACGGTATCTTCCATGTCACCTATAGTGCAATTATGCACTTAAGTAGTATATTTAAGAAACAGGATTAAATAATAATTGCCGTTTAAGAGCTCTGGATAATAGTAGATGACACCTGACTATAAACTTAGGCTGTATTTTACAGTTCTGAAGAATTATAAAGAAGGTGTCCATGCAGAGGGAGCCCATGGAAAGCCCACCTGTTCCTCTCTGATCCTTCGCTCTCCCTAATGTCGCTCTGTCTCACACACATGCCTTCCTCTCCATGGGACATCATGGGAAGTGGGGGAGGTGGGGCTCAAGCTGTGTTCTCGGCCACAGGATCTTTATTTGTGCGTAGGAGCAAATCATCATTCGTGTGAACTGGCTGAGGCTCAACTGTACTAACTCTTGGGGTTCTAAAAGCCATACTTTCCTCTTAATCACATATTCTGTGCCCACTTCTCTGCCTGGCAAATGCTTTCTCCTTCTTCTGTTCTGAAGTTGAAGGCCAGTATCTACATGAAGTCTACTTTGGTGGCTCCAACTCATTGTCTTCTCTATTCTGTGAGCCTTTAACAGTGCTCCTGTGGACCTTAGAAAGTCGGTATTGCTTGAATTAATGAATGAACGAACAAATGACATGAGAAAAGATAAGCTGTAAGTATTGAGGGAGACACTAAAAAACTGTCTTTGTGACTATCGCTTATTTATATTCATTATACTCATCTATATGTATTAGCTAGCTGCCAACTTGATCTAGGGAAGAGATAATCATCACAGTTAATTGAGATAATGTTTACACATTATGACCCCTGTTTATTCAAAGCTTATTAATCCAAATCTTTCAAAAATATGTATTTGTGTAGCTTTTATATGGTACGTAATATGTCACGGTAGAGATATATTTACTTTATTGTACTCATTAGTTTTCAAGTAAAAAAATAAATTAGAATTTCAAAAGGAAGTTTGAATTGCAAAGCGTCTTGTTGGGAGTACTTAGAGTATACAATCGTAGTTTTAGTAGAGGCTGTAATATTCAATGGACTCTCGTTGATAAGTTTTGTTTGCTTTTAATTCTTTTCTTTACAACGGTTGCTTCCATTGCATAAGAATCTTCAAAGTAAGTGGAATGCAAATTAGTGTAAAAAAAAGCCGTGGGTTAAGAAATGTTTAACATAATATTCTGTGTTTCCCAGCATTTATTCCAACAATACTAGACTTGGCACTTTTCTGCCATGGTGATGCCCTGGTATGAACTGTATCAGTAACAAAAATGTGCAAACATAATTAATTAGCTTCTTCTTTTGATGTTATTCAGATTCAACTTGGTTTTGAGCTTGTGGTTAAGTGCATAGTTTTATAGAGCCAGAACCTAAACACTTTCTTTATTATAAAAGAATAAATTAGATTAATTTCTTTTAGAGTTAGGATCAGGAAATTGGGAAGCAGAGACTGGAGAGGGAGAGCATGGCTTTGAGGTCACATGACTCCGGTTCTCATTTGGACGTTGTCACTGGCTGTGTGACCCACATCAAGTTACTTGTCTGGCCTTCTTCCTCATCTGAAAAATGGGATAATAGAATGTGATGGAATTACTAGAAATAGATGATACAGTGCTTGTCATATGGTAGCCACTCAACTAACATCTGTCTCCTTTTTCTTCCAAGATAATTTTGTTCTTTCTTTTACCAGAGATTGAAAATATGTAACTCATCTTTTTTTACCTTGCTACCAGGAAGGAAGATCAGAGGCAAGTTTAGTGCGAATTATTGAGTGATGTCTTATTCTAGATCTTGGTATAGTTCTCTATTTTTCGTCTTCTTTACAAATATTTGTCTCTAAGTTTTCTTAAAATGCTGTGCTATTTCTATACAAATAATACATTGAAAATAGTACATTTTAAGTGATACAGCAGATTATTAAAAAATAAAGCAGAAGACTGCCACTTCAAATCCTACTACTGAGAAATAACCATTAGATGTGTATCATTCCAGACTCTTCTTGATGCATTTGTGCATATGGAAACTAATTTTATAAAAGTTGGATCATTCTATTTAATTTTATTTGATTTCAAAAGAAGAAACAAATTGAAGAGAGATAAGGAATTGCTGAACTCCAGGGAGATGTTATTTTTATAAATAATATTGATTTACAATAGACCACCTCAAGTTAGCTGAAAAAGATGAATCTGAAACTACCAAGTAAGAGTTATCTTTTAAACTGCATGTATCATTTTTTTTTTTTATTTCATTGTTTGAGAGAAAGTGAGAGAGAGAAAGGGAGTGGGCCCAGAGCAGAATTCATAGTTGTGACATCGTTTCATTCCACACAGGTGGATGTGGGGTCACACTGGGCAGGAACTGAACTGGGGGCCTCCCACATGGGAGGCGAGAACATTCGCCTGGTTACTGGTTTCACCACAGTTCAGCATATGGGTTTGCATGGACCAGGGCCAGGATTCGATCCCCAGACCTTGTGGTTGCAAGGCAAACACTCACCTGCTGAGCTGTCCTGGCATCCCCTACATGTATCAATTTTAAAAACGTTGTTGACTTTTTGCTGTAAAATCTGAGAAAATTAGTCCACTTCTCACTTCTTTTTTCCTATCTGACAGTTTTGTTATTCTTTCAACGTTGTCAAGGTTTACAATATTCTGTTAGGAAAATTCTAATAGTTGTTTAATCTTAAGTACTAACTACTCTGCTATTTCAGTGCTTTGTCACCGTTCTTTTGTTTGTTGAATGTGTAGTAACTTTTCCAGAAGGGCTCATGAGGTGCTCTGCTCCCTGATTTTGTGCAAATTAGGGAGTGTCTGTTTTGCCATCATACTTAAAAGGCAATTCTGAAGAGTACACGATTAGTAGGGCTTGTTTTCCCCACTTAACCTCTTTAGACATCACACTGAGGTCTCCTGTTATTGCACACTAACAACTGTGGAGAACAATGAGATAGACTTGATCTTCTAACTTATATGTGCTTAGATTCTTTTCTCCTGAAATATCCTTATGTTCTTTCTTCATCCTTGAGGTTTAATAACAACAGATGTTTGGGAATTGTTTTTCCTGTATCTTTATTTTTTCTTTTTTTATGGCACATAGTGTGTTTTTAAAAAACGTATTTAGTAGGAAAACTTTATTAATGTTATATGAGATAGGTGTGCCCTTTTGATTGAAAAGTTCAAGTATACATTTCCAGAAAGATTTGTTTTATTAGATTTAATATTTCTGGTCTATCTCATTTATTGAGTTACTTCCTTCTGGGTACTGATTATACATATGTTAGATAACTTCTGTCTCTCCTTCATATATTTTCAATAAAATTTATTTTAATACTTTTTTATTTGTTTTGAACTATTTTCTCCAGCTTTTCTTTGGTATTACTGTTTAATTCATATTTATTCCATTCATTGTTGCTTCTAAGCTTTTATCTTTTTAATGGTCCAACTCTGTTTTTCTTTTCTTTTTTTTCTTTTTTTTTCTGTTCCTTTCTGAAGGTCTGCCTGATCCCTTTTTATCACCTTTTTGTTGTTTTATGTCATCTTGTTTGAGCTTTTGTTTTCTATAAGAGGTCATATGGTCTATAATTTATTTAAAACTCTTTAAAACTTGTTTTTCACTCTCCCTGCATAATGTTTCTAGTGACATCTGTATTATAGTTCTGGGCTATTGGGCACCTTTCTGAAATTTAGCTTTGAACTAGAATGAGCCTAGAAGACATTATCATTCACTCTGAGGCCACTCTGCAAGAGTACTAAGGAAGCTAGTGACTTCCTCTGATAAATTGGGTCAGCTTTGTACAAAATGTGCAGTCTCTTCCATTTTGTAGGGATGCTCAGAATTTGTGTGGCACTTTCCAGATTGAGCGTGCTTTCATATGTATTATTTGATCATGACAACACAATATGAGCCATAAGGGACTGTCATCACCTGCGTTTTTACTGGGTAGGGGACTGGATTTCCGAGTGCGTGAGTCTTGGTCAAGGTTACGAGGCTAGTGAGCCAAACCTGGGACAAGGTAACCCATCCTGAAATCCCACCTCTGGCTCCTAGTTTGGTGGCATTTACTCCCTCTCATTTTGCTCCTTCTGTTGGTGAGAAGGCGATACTTAATAGTATTGTATTAATTGTATAAATTCCCCCAAGTTTTTTGTTAATATAATCCTGAGGTTTGATGTATTAAATAACAACACAAACAGCAATGACAACATGGTTTAAACACCAGCATAGGGCATGGAGCTTATAGGCGGTTTGAAGGCTTCATGAATGGCCCCCACTTCCCCTCCCCCCAACCCCATGTGCACCCTCAGTTCTAACCATGTACCTCTGTGCTTTGGCATGATCTTTGCTCTGCTTGGCTTACCTACCTCATACAGGTGTTTCTCAGAGTTAATTTCTACTCATTAAAACAGAATAAAACAAAACAAACCTTCACTTAAGCATTATCTCTTTTTTTTTTTTTTTAAGTCAGCAACAGATAGGTCAGAGTGAAAGGAATTATTGAACAATGGATGAATATCTAAATTTTTATTTATTTATTTATTTATTTATTTTTATTTTTGACAGAGAAAGAGAGAGATTCAGAGACAGAGACAGAGAGAGAACTGAACTGGGAGAGCTCCCAGTTCAGCACATGGGTCCACACGGGCCAGGGCCGGGACTCGATCCCCGGTCCCCGGCGCTGCAAAGTGAGCACTCAAGGCTTCCCCAGAGCATTATCTCCTTTGAGAAGATGCTCTGTCCTAACTCAAAGATCTGCATGTTTTGATAGTGATCTTGCCTCCCAGTTGTAGGAGAACTCATCCCTTCCATGAGCCTTCAGTTTCCTTTGGATCAGGGATCATATCTGATTTGGGATTTTTAATTGCCTACGTCTAGCAGTACTGAAATAACGTAGGTGCTCAAATGATATTTAATGAAATGAATAGATTGACAAATTCGTGCAGTCTACATGGGGACGTGTTGAAGATTTCTCAATAGGAAGTTTACACTATCGTTTCTTCAACACCATTAATCTGACTTTCATGTGCAAGGTAGTTCAAAGAGACTAAGTGGCAAAAACTCCTCAGGAGACTCTTACATTAAGTAGTAGGTGAAATCTGAGCATGAATTCAACATCCTCTTCTGGTATGTCAAAGCAGTGAGAATAAAAAGAAAGGAACGGATGCAAGAAATATTACAGAGGAAGAACGACGGATCTCAATGAGTGAGTAATAGGGTGTCTTTACCCATATGATTCTGCAGCCTGGGCAGCCCTTTTTCCCTTTTCACATCTTTAAATTTAAATATTTAAATTTTATCCATCCTTTATGTCCAATTCAAAACCTACCATCAGCCAGCTTTTGCCATAGTGACACTGCATAACAAACAAGCCCAACACTCCACGGCTTCCAACCGCAGATGTATTCTCATGCCAGTGGTCTCAGCTGGGCTCAGCTGGGCAGCTCTGCTCCAGGCCACGGGTCAGCTGTGTTGGCGTCAAGGTCTATTTTGGTTCAGATTTGCTCCATTAGTCTCCATCATGCACAGGTGTGAAGGCAAGCACACACAAAGCCTCTACTAGTATCACATCTACTCACATCTCATAGGTCAAAAAAAGTCACATGGCCAAGCCCAACTTTAATAACACAATGCCACATTTCATTCTACATTAAAGTAATAAATAATGTATTGTACAAGGGTGGGATAGTGTATAATTATAAGACCACAATCCAAAATATCATACCATCTTCCCTGTAAGTCTCTCAGCTAGAAATATATTATTTGGTTCAGAACTTTCTTGGTACTCTATTTGTGCATAGCACTTTATTTGTACTGTTCAAGCGGTAACGCTTTAAGGCAGAAAGTGATTTATTCTCTTGAAGAAACGGGACAATATACCCCCCAGTGGAACAAATTAAAGTGTATAGTAAAAATGTTATGCAGTTAAACCTCCTCTGGTATATTTTAAAAATAAAAATGGCAATCTACTTGTGTACAGTTGGAACGTATTGTGGACATAGCCTTCGAGAAGCATGTAGAGATATTTTCTGTTTATAGTTTGTTGACTTACATTGGCTGAGACACTGAGCTTCATAGTATTTCAGGTCCCAGAATTCAAAATGCATTGAAGTTTACTCAGAAAGGAACATGGTAATCTGGTGCCAAAAAATTCATTTTCTCTTTTAGACAGATTCCAACATTCCCTTCTAGACAGGTAATTAAGATATTTTAGGGATGGTTTTCTTCCTACTTAAGCATACTTTCCAAAGTTGCTTTATTAAGCAACAGCCTGTCAACGTTTTGGGAGTGGGTGGGTGGGTGGGTAATAAAGTAGTTTCTAAATTAACTAATTTATTGCTCCAATTATAAAAAGGAGACCTGATGTGAAGAAATAATGGCATCGAAGAAAGGTTTGCTTTCTTTTTCTTTTTCTTTTTCTTTTTTTTAAATAAAATATTTATGAAGTTGTGTGATTTAGGCTACTTCCAGAAAAATAATATACTTGCTTGCTTCCAGAAGCCAAGGAAAATAAACTGTTATGCGAAATATGGTATAGTAATATATTCTGGCCACCTTGGTTAGTGTAGTAGAATAGGGTAACAAAATGTATTTTCTCTGGATAACTTGAGGCAGTGCTGTTTTGAAAAGCCAATTTGTTCTGGTGAATTCTGTCTATTTATAATCTGTCACAGAAGGCCAGTGGAAGAGTTTGGGTCATAAGTTTTTCTGTATAATGGAGAGAGATGTGAATCCAAGGGATGGAGAAAGTGTAGAAGTAGAGCCAGAGTCAGCAGAAAAACTGGTCATCCCACTGGGGTGATGAAGTAGCACCATGGGGCAGAAGGTGGTTTAGGCCAAGCATCACGCCGTGACCTCAACCAGCCATGATCAGACTAACTGATGAGGTTGGCTAGAGACTCATAGAATATAATAAATTCACAATTTATCATTTTTTTATTTATTTATTTATATTTTTTTGTTTGACAGAAAGTGAGAGAGAGAGAGAGAGAGAGAGAGAGAGAGAGAGAGAGAGAGAGAGAGAGAGGAGGGCCCAGTGCAGTCTCCATCATTGTACATCATTAGTTGTGACATGGTTTTGTTCCACCCAGATGGATGTGGGGCTGTGTGGAGCAGGAACTGAACCAGCGGCCTCAGGCATGGGAGACAGAAGATGCCGCTGAGTCATCCTAGTGGTTACTGGTTGTACTGCAGTTCAGCATATAGATTTGCATGGGCTGGGGATGGGAATCAAACCCCAGACCTCATGATTGTGAGGCAAGCGCTCAACCTGCTGAGCTATCCCAACATCCCCTCAATGTTTTGATGTTCAGCCAATGCTTCTCCTTTGAAGAGGGAGCCAAGTTTGGAATTCAGGATCCTCTTTTCTTGCTCCCTAGCCCACACAATAAAATATTCTCGTTCCTTCTTCTTGTGCACATCGGTCTATACCTTGCTTTTTGCATTTACTGATCCTTGGATATCATTCCATATCAGTATACAGAGGGCTGCTTAATTTTTTATAATTGCATAGTATTCCACTGAATGGCTGAGCCACTATGATGGGCATTTACAGGTTTTCTCATATTTTGCAATTATTACAAGCAATGCTGTGTGAATAATCTTAGAAACGTCATTTTGCATATGTACAATGATATATGTACCGTATTTTCCGGCGTATAAGACGACCGGGCGTATAAGACGACCCCCTAATTTTACAGTTAAAACATAGGTTTAGGCCTATATTCGCTGTATAAGACTACCCCCCACTTCCGAGGCTGTAGTCTTATACATCGAATATAGGCCTAAACCTATGTTTTAACTGTAAAATTAGGGGGTTGTCTTATACGCCTGGTCGTCTTATACGCCAGAAAATATGGTAGGTCAGCTCCCAGGGGTGGGATTGCTGTATCAGAAGGTGTATGCATTTGTAATTTTTTTATAGTCCCTGCTGGCTTGTCCTCAATAGGTATTGTAACTGTTTACCGTTCACCAGCAGCGTACTAGACTACTTGTGTTCCCCACTGCTTTGCCAAGAGAATATATTATCAAACTTAAATTTTTGGCAGCCTCAAAGGTGAAAATTTGTAAAAATCTTTATGTGGTTTTAGTGCGCATTTCTCTTATTAGGAAAGGAAGTCTGCATCCTGGTTAAGAGCGCCGATTCTGCCTGGGGTTATATCTGGGCTCCACCACTTACCAGCTCCATGACCTTGGGCCAGTTTCTTAACCTCATGTTGCCTCCAAGTCTCATACTTCAGAGAACATCAACTACCTCAGACGGTTGGTTTAATAATTAAATATGTGAATGTATATAAAGAACTAGACGAGTGTCTGGCACACAGTATGTGTTGGCCATTATTATTGTTTCTATTATTGTTACTGGAGTTGAACATCTATTTATGTGTTTTAGAGACAAGTACTGTTCCTTTTCTATGAATTTTTATTCTTTCCCTATCTTTTTTCTATTATTTGTTGGTCTTTCTCATATATATATATTTTAGAAGCTTTTAATATGCTAAGATCAGCTCTTTATATATGATTTGCAAGTATTTTTGTATACTCCATTGCTGGCCTTTTATTTTTGCCATGGGTATTTTTTCATGCCCACTTTTGCAATTTATGCAGTTGAATTTATCCATCTTTTTCTCCCTATGGTTTTAGGATTTTTCCTTCATAGTTAGAGAACCCTTTTCAAGTTTAAGGTTATGAAGCAATTCTCTACAGTGTTTTTCTCTAGTAATTTTATGATTTCACTTGTTTACATTTGAATTTTTAATCCATTTGGAATTTAGGCTGATGTCTGGTTACCGAAAATATTTGAACTTGCTTTTAAACAACTATCTTCTCTCCAAGCCTGTGGTTAGTTTTTGAACAACAATGACCACAAACTCTTTTCACACACAGTGTGCATTTTATGTAATGTAATTAAAATTGCAAATTTACAATAACCAGTGTAATAGGCACACATAAATTTGAAAAAAAACAAAAACACCCCCTATATCTGCTTTCCTATTTTGTCATGTCTCACAGGCAGGGGAAAGAATACTTGGAGGTAAAGAATACTGAGATAGGCAAACAAATGAACAAAACCAGGGCCACCCTGTCCAGTGAATTGCACATTGAGTGGAACCTTGAACTGGGACTTCTGAAGGCTGGCCTCCTTTGCGAACCTCTGCAAGACAGTATTTTCCCTTTTCTAACTGCTCTTGCTGCTGGCTCTTTCTTGACATGCCTAATCGCAGTGGTGGGGTTTTGATGTTCTCTGTGGAAGTGAATAAAGACTTCTTCACTCTGTACATTTTACTACAGAGTAATCGAAATGGAAGTAGGGAATGGGCAGTAAAGCTGACTGTGCAAATGAAGTCTGCTTTTCTGTTTCTAACATATTTGAGGGGCTGATATTTCAGGAAGGAGCTGGCTGGGTTCTCTAAGCTGTCCGTGGCTATTGCAGCACCCACAAAAATCTGTTAGATCAGAAAATTCTGGAATGCAGAGGGTGGCAAACTTGGCTGCTGCAAAAGCATTCCTAAACTTCACAGCCTTTGTGGACACTGAGGGGAGAGCATGGCTTCTCCTATGTGGGTGGTCTCCCTAAGAGTCAGTCACCTATCGCTGTCACAAGTTGCTAAGAAACGAAAAATGAAGACATTTAATGAAAGTGCTTTTGTTGCTGTTGTTACTTCTAAATACCAGGTTTGCTTATTAAGACTTATTCTTCAAGCAACATGAGGAAGTATGTTGCGTTTCACTCATTCTCAGAGTTGCCAGGAATTGGATTTGGCTCGATGACACATAACACACACTCTAGTCAGTCTTCATGTTTATTGAGCCAATGGTTCTCAACCTTGACTCTCAACCAAAATCACCTGGGACACTTGGCCTAGCTCCACACCTAGTGATTCTGATGTGCTGCTAGGGTTGGGAACCAGTGCATTAATCTTCACCTTGTTTTATTTTTGTGTGAAGTACCATCTTGAAGGACAAAAGTCAGGGTTCCTTAAAATTAGGTCTTTGATCTGTCTGTGTCAGAATCACCTCCTTTGTTGAAAGATAGACTTACAAACTCCACTCCAGGTTCACCAAAGCACAGTCTCTAGAGATGGAGGCCAGAGGTCTGTCTTAATTAATTAGCATTAACTAGTTAATATTAACTGGTAAACACTGCAGGGATTTTGATATCAAGTTAAAGAGCTGAAGTAGGGGAAGCCGGAATGGCTCAGTGGGTTAGGCGCTCACTTTGCAGCCCCAGGGACCCAGGATCGAATCCCGGACCTGGCCCGTGTGGACCCATATGCTGAACTGGGGAGTGCCCCCAGTTCAGTTCTCACTGGGGTGAGACCCTGGCCCAGTTCCTGCCCTGTGCAGCCCCACTTCCCCCTGTGGAATGAAAACTATGTGGAAAAAACAATGATGTGCAACTATGGAGACTGTTCTGGGCCCTCCCCCTTCTCTCTGTCTCTGACTCTGTATCTCTCTCTGTCAAAAACAATAAATAAATCTTTAAAAAAAAAAGAGCTGAATTAAGTCCTAGAATATTTGAAACTAATCAAACCCAGTGAACTTTATGATTGTGAAGATATATCAAATCTGAATAAATTTTTACAAGCTCTACTTTATACGAGATTTAAAACTATACGTAAACTTAACTCTGAGTTTCAATAGTGAAAATATACATCAAGGAGAGAATAATGGAAACTTGGCTAGGTGGATTATAAAGAAATTTGGTAGCTAACTTAAAATGGAACTTGAAAAAATCGAAATAGTGTACTCATACATATTTTAAAATTCACTTGAGTTACAAATTTGGAAGTTCTTCTTAATGACTTGGGTAAAGGTCATTTAACAATTAAGTTCAAGCTGCACACCACCAAATATCTCTCTATAATCAGTAATTCAGATAGTGATTTTATTTCTACAGTGTTACATTTTTTATTTTACATTCAAATTCTTAAAAGTTATACTAAATGGAAATGTGATCTGTACTATTTGTTTTCTAACCATAAAGAGATGCAGAATGAAGCAAATACCTTAATACATTTGCCTCCTGAAAGATAATTTCATAAAAAGTAAATAGATTTTAAAAACTCACTTAAATCAAGAAGTGATTATGTTACCAATTTGGTGCCTCTCATTCCACAGAGCAGCTGATATTGAAATATCCCACAGCTAGAGACACCATTGAGATGTGAGACCACCAGTAGTACCCCTACAGAGCAGTAGTTCCATGCATAGGCTTGAAATTGGAGCCTGGGTCCAAGTTCAGCTTTTACTGTGGTTTATGGGGACATTGGGTGCGTGACTAAACTTCAGCATCACCTAGCAGTTGTTCTAGAAGTAGCATTTCTAGTATTAGATTAGCACCAAGGCCCACGTAATATATATGAATATATATTCCAACAGTGGCATTATATTAGGTTTTTTCAGAAAAACAGAATCAGTAGGAGATAGATATATATGATATAGAGATAAAGATAGAGATGATAGAGACAGATATAGATGATAGAGATATAATGATATAGATAGATATAGATGATGATAGACATAGATGATGACATAGATGATATAGAGATATAATAATATAGATAGATATAGACAATGATAGACATAGATGATGACATAGATGATATAGAGATAGAATTATTAAAGGGGGTTTTAATGATGGGGAATTAGCTCATGTGATTACTGAGCCTGAGAAGTCCCACAGCCCTCTTTCCCTCACCTGGAGACCCAGGACAGCAAGTGGTGTAATTCAGTCTGCCATCCTGAGTTCGAAGACCAGAAAACCCAGAGGAGCCACATATGCAAGTCCAAGGGCAAGTGAAGATGACATGAGATATCCCAGCTCAACAGTGAGGCAGGAAGAGGGACGAATTCCACCTTCCTCCACTTTTGCTCTACGCAGGTCCTCATGGAGGGAAAGAGGCCTAGCCCCACTGGGAAGGGCAGTTTACCAAGTTCACTGGTGCAAGAGCTCATTTGTCCCGACACACTCAGGAATGAGGTCTAATCTGGGACCACTATGGCCATCAAGCTGACACATAAAACCAACCTTCACAATATCAAGGATTACTTTGTCAAAGAGTGTTTTTCTATACTGAAGGCCTCAAAGATAGATCTATATTCTGGCCTTCCCATATTTAAACTGTTAAACCATTTTTACAGATTTATTAAATATTTTGTGAGAAGCTACTGTGAGCCAGGGCCCTCATGCGAGCCACTGAGTTTATAGAGATGAATAAAATTCCTGACTTCAAGGAGCCCATTCTCTCTTTGGAAAAAAATACCTATATGTAAAGAAGCAATTATAATTTAGTCTTAAAAGTGCTACAATAAAGGGAAAAGCTGATAATACAAAAACAAAAAACAACCCAAAATACCATACCTTGTTATATTGGCAGGGAGATGGCAGAACCCACCCTTCAGTATAATAATACTCCCTATACCCTTCAAGACTAGTAATGACATCTACTCAGCTAAATAAAGGCAAGTGGATACGTTTAAACAGATGCCATTACAAAGAGGCAAGATTATGGAAGCACTCTTGACTGGGGGTTAGAAGCCTGGGGAGTAGTCTAGGCTGTTACTGAGTGCTTGTGTGAGTTACACCAACCTCTTTATCTCCACGCTGAGGCTCCTTACCAGTGAAGTACTAAGTTATACTGCACAATGTTATCAAACGTCTACTGTTGCCAGATAAAATATAGGATGTCCAATTAAATTGTAAGGGGAAGCCAGGATGGCTCAGTGGGTTAAGAGCTCACTTTGCAGCCCTGGAGACCAAGGATCAAATCCTGGCCCTGGCCCGTGCAGACCCATATGCTGAATGGGAAGTGCCCCCGGTTCGGTTCTCACCGGGGTGAGACCCTGACCCAGTTTCTGCCCTGTGCAGCCCTGCACCCACCTGTGGAATGAAACTATGTGGAAAAACCAGTGATGTGCAACTATGGAGACTGTTCTGGGCCCTCCTTCTGTCTCTGTATCTCTCTCTCTCTCTCTCTCTCTCTCTCTCTCTCTCTCTCTCTCTCTCTGTCTCTGTCAAAAACAATAACTCTCTCTCTGTCAAAAACAATAAAAATAAATCTTTAAAATTTTTTTAATTTCAAATAAATGGTAGACAAAAAAAAATTTATTTTTCTAAGTATGTTCCAAATGTTTCATGGAACATACTTACACTAAAAATTGCCCATTTTTCTGTGAAAATAAAATGTAACTGGACATCTCATATTTTTATTTATCCAGCAACCCTACCAGTGACCTTGAATAAATTAGATTGACTCTATTCTAGCTCTGCCAGTATGGGTGATGCAAACTGGGAAGCCATGAGATTTCTTTCCCTCTAAAAGTAATACGCAGAGCACAAGAAACATGGTGAGAAAGAAAACTCGCTGAAAACCAGGTATGATGAGGGCGGACTGATAGATTTTGCTTCTATCTAAATAGAAAATGAACAGGAAAAGATATTTTCATGAAATAAAAAAGAAATATATGTACAACATTTATTTTCAAAGCTGCATAATTATTTTTGTACAAAATCACCACATACTTCAGTACACTTCTGCAGTCTTGATGAAGCTGGTCACTTGCAGTCTTGATGAAGCCGATCACTTGCACTCATAGGCCTTCCACTATCTGATTTGTCAAACCTGCTTACCTTACCTTACTTCTCCATCTTTACACCTCCTCACCCAACATCTTACTGCACTCATATCAACACACCAATCATCATAAATGGCTTGCATTCATCTGTGAATTTCAATTGGAGGAACTTTTTCCACTGTTGAGAATTCAATGACAGCATGCTGTTTGAACGAACATCTGCATACTTCCATTTTGATGTGCATTAGGTGAAAAGTGTAAGCATCTGTGTGTGCAAGGTCAAGAATGATGAAGGAGAGGTACCATGTGACTACACAGAACTGGTTACATCCAGATTATGTCTAATGTAACAAAAAATATTACAGTGGAGGCAAAGTTTGTCAGCTTGTTCTCATAGATAAGATATAGAATAGGAAGTAATCATATGGCTCAAAGTTCTGCAGTTCTGTTGTTCCAGAGTTCAAGTCCTTCTTGTATCATTTAGTCTAAGGAAATGTCAGAGGGGGTAGAGCAATAATCTGGTATTGTATTATTATATTTGATGATACCACTCATTAAAGTTTTATGAGATATGTTTAAAAAATCTTTTTGTTTTCCTGGGTTCAGACTTAACACACCCTTATCAAACACCTAATACATGTCCAGTACCGTATGATGTACTTTGACTCACATGTCTTATAAAGTAAAGGATAGTGTTAGTCCTAGAATTCAGAGTGTTACAACGTCTAAAAAATCACGGTGCTAAAAGAGACAAGATGCAGAGCTCGCTGATCTAGTTGCATATACCCCCCACAATAAGGTCATAGGTCACCATAATTTGAAGCTGAAATTATGAGAAAGACTTCCGTAGCTAAAAGAGTTAAGTGCACACTTTGCCATTTTCAGGAAAACTGACTTGCAGGCTGGGTTTCTTAAGATCGTTTGGAGCTCCACAGGGCTGTTAGCAGACCATCATCTTAACTTTGTGTGGTGTGATAGGGTCACCACTGTATATTTCTGGGTGTTTATTTTCCCCTGGGAAATGCGCTTCTTCCACTTGAAAGTCCCAAAGTTATTTTAACATCCATCATGTGTGAACGAAGAGTTTTCCTGCTTTCCTCTACATAGCTGTAGTGTAAAGTACGGCCTGCTTTATGCTTTCAATCATCTAAATTTGTCCAGGCATGATAGAGGACAATTTTCTTTTGGTAGTTAGAGCTTTACTGACATAATTGCAGCCCAATCACATTTCAGAGATAACTAATACAATATGTATATATTTAATTCAAAGTTTCCTAGAGGATTTCAGTCAAATAATGACCATGTTTTAAGTCATCTCAAAAAAACAGTCTCGAAAGTGAAAGTGCTTTAAAATCCTCTGGGCAAATGTGTTTATTCCTTCTGTTTTTAGCGCCCTTCCTTGCCACACACCCTGCCTCACATTCTCTTCTTCTGTCCCACCACCCAAATTTAATGTGCCATACTATTGTCTTAAAGTCATATCAAGTGACTTATAGGCTAAGATGATAAGTTTATTCTAGCATGCTCATAAAACTTAATGGCTGGGTGAGTTATTACTCCAGATGACATATTTACATTTTAATGGTAATTTTTTTTTATGGTTTAACACCACGATGAGGCCAAGATGGGAATGTACACATAAATTGGAATGGGTCAAGATTAAGGGAAAATTTCTTTTGCATAGAATCTCTCAGCTGTCATCAAATCACACCACTAGACCTCTCTTGATCTGGCCTCAGTTTGTGGCTGACTGAAAATGTGGAGATTATGAATGTTCAGCTGCAAAGAGGAACCTATGTGGCTTTTAAATGTCTTTACTTTTTACAGTAGAAAATAAAAGCATGACGAAACTGCCTCTGTGTGTGTGTGTGTGTGTGTGTGTGTGTGTAAAAACTCATGTACTATAGTGTAGTGGTAATAAAATGCATAGGATAGATAACCCCTCTCATTTGGATCACAGACTTAATTAAAACAAAAATATAGAAATATCAAGATTGTAGAAGATGCTTTTTGTTCATTGCGAAAGTAGTCGCTTAACAGGTTACCCAGAGTAAATACTGTTCATGGCAGGTGATTTTGTTTTTTTACTATGTATATATGCTCGACTCCTAGACTAAGTCGGAAAATTCCAGAAGGAAGAACCCTGAGACACCCCTAAAACATCAGGAGGGACAAGACAAAGCAGTGCCTAAAACATACATGGCAAAGAAGGGGCAGGGTTGAAAAATCCAGAGGGCGCATTCTGCAAAGTCCACAAGAAGTCGTCTCCTAGCTGGTAGGCAAGGGAGGTTCTGATAACAGTTTAAGTCTTGAGCCAGGTCTGCTTTCCATTTGCCTTACACATGGAGGTCAGTCTCTCAAGCCACATTGTTGCTTCTATGCATTTTTGTTCCCTGGTGACGCATCTGGTCTTTTACTTTTTACTTGTTCTCTTTTAAGGTAGTTGCAACGGATTAGAACAAATTTATTAGTATACTAATATTCTTATCCATTTACCTTCAGTTCAGACCTCGCTCCTGAGGTTCACACACTCAGATGCTTTCTGGGCACCCCCTGTATGTAAGGCACAGAGTTATTCAATGTGCCTGAAACGGACCTCACTGTGTATTTGTTCCATTTCCATTCACTTTGAGAATCATCTTTTACTTGTCAGTTCCTCATTTTTAAATCCAGTCCCTCAAACAATGCTCATTCAGAAGAGGTCCTCAGCCTTGTCATCAAGTCTACCTCAATTACTGCCACCCTAGTTCAGAGAATCCACTCCTTAAATTTCCTGGACTGAATCATTTCAGTAATTTTTCATTTGCTGTCTATCTCCATTCTTGTTTCTTTCATATCTATCTGGTATATGCAGCCAGAACGATCTTTCTGAAGGACAGTTCTACTAAAGCTATAGTAAAAAAATCTCAAAGCAGCATAGATAGTTCTCTAGGGTTTGACCACCTCAACCCCTCAGCCATGTCTCAGCCCATTTATCATGCTATTTTTTATAACCCAGGTTGAGTTAGGTGCCCCACTTTCAAATCTGTTACAGTCACATCACACTGCATTTACATAATCTGTTGAGCTTACTTCACCCCACCCCACCCCATTCCTACGAAGAAGCAAATAAATAAGCAAGCAAGAACTCTCGACTCTCCCAGTGGACAGGAAAGAACCTCAGTCATTTTTCTACACCCTGTGTAGTGTGGTGGCTCTCAGCAAGCCCCGGAATCAGACTGCATTCAATTCTTGATCTGTCATCTAGGAATGAGCAGTCTCTAGGAAGTTAGTAGTGCCTCTGTGCCTCAGTTTCCTCATTTGTAAAACAGGGATAATAGCACCTAGTTCCCAGGACTGTTGTGAGGCATAAATGTCAGGCATTTAGGATAATATCTGATACAGAGTAGCAGCCCACTTTTATATATTATTATAGAGAATGTGCTCAATTATAACACCAGGCGAGAGAGAAGCCGTTGCAGGGGAAGGACCCATTGGATTTGATGAGGGTCTGACTCTAATGGAGAGAGCTGGCTTGAGTCCATTTTTCATTTGAAAGTAAAATTAGATGTTTTGTGGCAGTAGGTGCTATTTAGGGTGTGAGGGAAATTCCTACGCACAGGGGCCTCAGCCCCCATACTCTGTAACTAACTACACCCTGTTTGAATTATCCCTGAGGGCCGACCTATCCTATATAGAATCAGCTTCTCCATCCAGAACTGGTGGAAGGCATCTTGTCTTTGTTTGAATTAAACTTCTTCAACAACAACCGGGTACCTGTTTGGGAGAAAAATAGATACTTGTATCAGGAGGATGCTTCTAGTTCATGGCGTGAAGAAGGTGGACACTTGGAGTCCAAGAATGGTCGTTCTTTTTTGACACATTTCCAGCTCTTCTTACAATCCCAGTGTGACCTCAGATGACTCACAAATGTGACCCTTGGAGTCCTTTATTCCCTTTTTACCATAAATGCAGATCACATGTACTTTAACAGACACAGAGGTTGATTGCCTGGTGGTGGAAGAGGTCTGCCCTGATTGCTCATAGGGTCTCTCACACGCAAAAAGAAGTCCAGAGCATGCCCTGGTGTGAGCCGCTCTAGCCATCTGGTCTGGGGTACAGAGTACAGCTCCACAGCTACAACTCAAACACATTATGGCCACAAAATGGTGGCTGCTCTTGGAATGGAGTGGTGTGCTGCGATTCTCTTTCGCTTTTACCCACCACTGCTCAGTTGGTGTTAAAATATTAGCCCCCAGAAGGGTTCTAAGACCAGGTTGGTCACAATGGGAAAAGAGAAAGTTTGAAAGTAATTCTATTCTAATTACTTTGAGGCTGGTATGTGTTGGCTCCTTTATGGGCAAGAACTGTAATATGGTTGGATTTCAATTGGTGGCCCTCCTACCTTTTTTTCTTTCTTTTCTAAACAATTTACAATGCTAGAAAAAGTGAAAGAAGTAAGCAATGTGGTATAGGTATCAGGTTTTTCTGGCTCTTGAGAATTTAATCGACCAACAATAATTGGTGGTAATTGACCGATACACTTGGTTTCCCTGTGGTTCCCCTGAAAAAACTGTGTGGTAAAAGATTTAAAGACAGAGGATGGAGCTAGAGGCCATTTTGAAGTTGCTACAACTCGTTTAGTCCACTAAGGTACCATTTAGTACATTAGTGTTTTGTTGATGAATTTTATAGTTGCAGAGGTTGTACACAGAATAAGAGAAATTGGCCTAAAACACTGAAAGAAATGCTGATATATTCACTGTGTGGGTAACTATAACTTCTAAATTACAGTGAGCCTAAGTATTTTAAATTAGAAACAGAATAATCTGTTTTCTTATGAATATTTAACACAGTTGGAGTTATAGCATTTCAGTTAGATATAAATAGAAATTACAACTCATAATTAAACAATTCAAAGATCCCTTCCTGTTTTACAATCTGTTTTCAGTATCAGGGTATAATCTGAGTGAATTAAGTGCAAAGACCCATAATACAATGATTTGCATAAGGCTGCCAACAAAAATAAACCTGGCTGTGATTAAGACCAGGACAATGGTGTTAGCTTAGCTACACACAGACTCATGGAAGCGTGCAGAACAGAGCAATTAGATCCACAAACTGATTTATTACATAGGCTGCAGGTGTTGAGGTTTATGGGAATTGGGGATTATCAGACTTGCCTCTACATATTTCAGTTTAGTTATATGGCCCCTTCTTAAAAACCATTCATTGGAACATTTTTCAAAAATTAGACATAGTGTCTTGATTCATGAGTTGGTTTTTTTTTAAGTCAATTTGACTTAAACATGTTAAAATTTTGCTTTATGTTTCAGTAATGTCAGAATAAAGCCAGTGTTTATCAACAATATAATTCACTTCTCATCCATTGTAAAATATTACTTTTAGAGTCCATAATTAGGTGAAAAACATGCCCACAATGCTTGTGAGGCCATTGCTGGGGGGAGTGGATGTCCTGACAAAACACTTCCTCTCAGTGGGTGTTGGGAGGAAAACATAAGATATCACTCCCTCACTGGGGTAGACCACTTAGAGTCACTAATTATTGAATCATACATGTCATTTTAATGGATTTTTTTTTTAATCGAGAACTTCTGGGGAGTTAATTGTGTTAGTCAGAGAAGAAAAATAACCACTGGAGAATGTCCACTTAAAACTAAATATAATATTATAGCAGTTCCACTACTTTCTAAAATAAAATTTTATTGAACTCTCAAAATAAATTGTACATCAAATGACAGCTATTGCCACAGTTTGCTGTTATTTTTATTGTGGAACATAAGTTGTCATAGTCATACTATGGAGGTAATTTTGAAGAGTTCAAGCATTTTACTACAGAAAAGAATGATCTTTTACAGCAGCCAATTTGAGAGAACAACTAATATGTCTCTCTTGGTATGGATTTTGGTTTCCTCAATTCGCTTTAAAAAAAAAGAAGTATAAATTTGCAAGGTCATCAGCTTCAAGTTGGTGGTTTTCCTAAGTATGTACTGTATTTTGGTATGCTTCAGAAGTACAGAAAATATTCATAAACTACTTAGGAATTCGCTATTGCTATGTTTGTAAATACTATATTACTTCGGCCTTAAGAAATGGAACAAACCTTACACAAGTTTCAAAACTTATGGTTCAGTTTTTGTCTACTAACTTACTTAATGGATACTTTATTGAATTTGGCTTAAAGCTATTCACATATGTGTTTCTCATGCTTAATTCTGTTATTCGCAAGGTATCTTCCTTCTACATATTTTGGATTATAAATGCTTGACTTAAAGCAGCTGCATGTGCACTTCGCTTCTAACCCTTGGCATGTAAGGCTTGCTCTGGGCCTCATCTTCATTTACCTTTCGCCAGATTTCAAATGTGCAGCGTTTTTCTTGCACTTCTTGAAATCAGGCAAATTACTCACAAATGTTAAATGGTCACTGAAGCTAATGGTCTACTTCTCTGAAAATCCTTTTGTCCCTTACTTTGCTTGAAAGAATACTGATTTTGGCTGGGGCACAAATTGCTGCAGCCGTAAGGATAATTTGAATGCACAAATAAAAAGAATTTTTCTTAATAATCTATTAAAGATTATGTCTTCGTTTAAATGATATAGCATTAGTGTTACATTACTGAAAATGCTTAAAAGAGCTCATTGATTAAATGGAGGAAAAGCTGTATAATTTAAAGAAATAAGCAAACTGGAAGTCTTCAGTGAGTTAACATAGCAGTGTCAAAGCATTTCTATTTATGAGGAATCAGCAGCTTTCATATTTTTATTGTCGTCTTACAATTTTGCTGTTTGGGAGGTTTGTTTGGAGTCGATGAAGTGGAACACTATCTAAGTTCATATCTACAAAGCCAAGCTTTGAAATTGTGTGCAAAACTACTGCCTCCATACTGATTGTAATTGATAATGAAACAAAAAAAGTTAAACTGAATTTTATTTGAAAGTTTTTCATAACTGATCCAGTCTAATCCTATATAGACATTTAAGCCTCTTGAAATTCACTACAGAGAGCTTCACATGGAAAAATATAATGTGTACTCAATAATGAAACTGAAAATATTTAAAATGTTCAGAAGAGTGAAAATACTTTTCTCCCCTAGTGGGAATTAAGTGATTTTTACATGTGGGATTGCATAAGGAGGATTCAGAAAGCTCACATGGCACAGTTTTCTATTAGTAGTTAATTCCCTGTGGTCTTTTTATATAGTAAGAAAGGTGCAAATTCCTTATGGGCAGTTTTACTGTTTGTAAACCAACGGCTATTCTATTACTACTTTCTTGAGAACCTACACTGGTATAATTCCAGTCTCCACAGTTGTACAACGTTAGTTGTGACACAGGTGGATTTGGGGCCGTGTGGGGCAGAACTGAACCAGGGGACTCCCGCATGGGAGGTGAGAGCCTTTGCCATGGAGCCATCCCGGCAGTTACCAGTTGTACCACCGTTCAGCATATGGGTTGGCACGGGCCAACGCCTGGAATCGAACCCCGGACCTTGAGGTTTCAAGGCTCAACCTACTGAGCTATCCCAGCATCCCCCACTCCCTCCATATTCATATTCCATTGAAAAGATGTATTCACTATCCGTGTAGTAAAAGAACTTCCAAACATAGCTGAACATAAAAGTGACCAGATGTTTCCTAGGTCGCTATCTAACAGATATGTAGTCAGACGGTCTATTCTCTGGGGCATATGTGCTGCCGTCACCTGTCCTGTGCCCACGGCAGTGACTGCTGCAGACCTTACCTCCTCTCCCTACTTCTAAATCCAGACTCCACCTTGGAATTGGTTTTAAACAAGACCCTTCAGTCATCCACTGCCAGGGATCAGAGTTGGCACTCAATTTGAAACCCGAGTACCATGCTGGGTAGGAATCCTAGTTCCTACAAAGCTGATGGTTGCCAACCAGAATAAGACAAGCTCCTTCCCACTGGGGGCTGGTTGGTATAAAGTCAATGCTGAGTACAATCAAGTCCACTTTCTTGTTAAGTAGAAATGCAAATTTTAATGAAAATAACTCAATAAATTGGTTAACAACATTCAGAAACCTACACAGTCCTAGAAAACATGTGTCTCACGCCTTCATCTGCTGTTAGTAATCATCACATAACTGCATTTGGAACAGCCAGCTTTATCCTGACTCATAGGAGTGTGTTGGTTTGCTGCGCCTGCCATAACAAAGTACATCGGACTGGGTGACTTGGCAGAATTTTATTTTCCCACAATTCTGGAAGCTATTATAGATCCAGGTGTTGGCTGCGTTGGTTTGTTCTGAGGCCTCTCTCCTTGTATCCTCACATGGTTTTCCCTGTGTGCCAGTCTATGTTCTAATCTCTTGGTCTTCTAAGGACACCAATTATATTGCCTTAGGGCCGACCCACCCGAGTATGACCTCATTTAACCTTGAGTATCTCTTTTAAAATCCTGTCTACAAGTATAGTCACATTCTGAGGTACTGGGGGTGAGAACTCCAGTGTACGAATTTGGGAATGGGAGGCACAGTTCAGCCCTTAACAGCTTGTTTTAGTCTCTGATTTAGAATTCTCTTCTCTTTGAGCCTTAACCATCAGAATGAGAAGTGTGTTTCCTCTTGGTCCTGCAAATAACAAGAGTACAGCTTCCTCCAGTAGTGCTTCCTTTATTCTCGTACTGCTTTCTTTGGAAACTAGAGAGAGAAGATGGCGGTATGCAGGGAGTAGTGACCTCAGAAACTGAAGTCCTGAGTTCTGGCCCTTCTGCTGCCACTGACCAGCTATATGGTCTTACAGATGCCACTTGGCTATATGTGCTTTATATTCTCTACAAAATGAAGAGGTAGGACCAGGTGACTGCTTAGTTTTCTCTTACCACTACTATTTTGACAGTCTACCTAGTAGTATTTGATTCCATCAACCATTAATTTATTCATTTACCAATTGTGTGACTTATGTCATGTGACCTTCCTCCCATGAAGTATCAGTGGCACCAACTGGAGTAGCCACATTCCCGTAGGCTCTCCCACCTCCTCCCTCATCTCCTGGCTCTCTGGTCTACACAAGGCTCCTTTGCAGCAGGCAAACCACTGCCCCAGTGAAAACTCTTACAGTTTTAGCAGGTTAGCACCTTCTCCGCCTAATAGATTTTCAAGTTGTGGATTCTTCTTCCACGTGTTTTTTTGCTTCTAGATGCTTTTTCCTAAAGGTGTTAAACCTCTCTATTGTGATTTTTAAACCATGTTTTAAAACATAATTACACTATAGTTTCTCAAAGAAGGAATATCTTATAAACTGCCTAAATCAGGGGTGTCCAACCTTTTGGCTTCCCTGGGTCACATTGGAAAAATTGTCATAAAGTACACTAACACTAACAATTGCTGATGAGCTAAAAAAATTGCAAAAAATTCCCGTAATGTTTTAAGAATGTGTTGGGCCACATTCAAAGCTGTCCCGGGTCACATGTAGCCTGCAGGCCTCAGGTTCAACACGCTTCGCCTAAATCATACCCTTTTCTCACATACATGATGTACAATACGAATATACGAGGGCTGTCTAGAAAGTATCCCGCCACATAATATGAAAAATAGAGACATTTATGGCTGGATTTTTTCCAGACAGCCCTCATATGTCATATGTAACAATATCAGCCCTTCAAATATTTTTTCTAAGTACTTCTATTTGGTTTTTTTGTTTGTTTGTTTTTTTCATAAATATTGGTATCAGTGTAGCCAATATCCCCAACACTTATAATATATCTTTATAAAGTATCTGTTTATAAACAACTAATTTTCTAATTATTTCATTAAAAACATAAGTTCTGAAAGCTTTTAAGGTTGTGTGTCCTGCGTAGAATAACATTAACACAGAGAACCAGTAAGGTTTAATTCAGAAATAACTATTCCAGCATTAGCTACGCCATAGCTACTTAATTAACCAAATCAAGAAATCTCGTCAATCAGTTCGAATGGTGGAGAATCACCTCCCTTCAGGAAGTCTTGTGGTCAGTGGGCAAAACAGGGCAACCAGCTTCTCAAAAGTTGAAGGCATTATTGTGCACTAAAGGTCACCCACAACGTCTATAATAGAGGACCAGCTGTGTAAACTGCAAGATGTTGTCCAAAGGAAGTGCCAAGCAAAACTTTGGTGCCGTTTGCTGACTATGCTGAAGGGCAAAGAAGCCTAAGTTCTTACCCGTAGTTTAAAAACTTGTCAGGACAAGCATAACCTTAGGGAGGGGCTTGCACTCCTGGGTGGGAGATCGGTCCTGGAACTCACACTTGGTCAAGCACCTTGGGCCTGCTGTGCTCCTGACTGGCCTAGTTAAGCTGCCAGTGTGTAAAACCTGGAAGTAATTCTTCCGAAGGTTTGGGACCAGCATCAACTATGATGTGGTTGCAGCACTGTCAACTGAAGTTGATTAAAATACATGTCGTTCTCTATGACACTGTAATTAAAATAACCCAATTTGCACATGTTGTGCAAGTTTTTGCAGGTCCAGAGCTGGAGTTCTTTCATGATTTACAATTGTGTCCGTGCTCTGCACCCCATGATCTGAAAGGATTGCAATTAGCTGTCATTGCACGGGAGCAGCCAAATGGCGCTTGTTTTGACCTTACTGTCTACCTAAAATGGTTTAAAAACTCACCCATAGGCCATAACATGGTGAAAGAGGTAAGACAGGCTAATGTGAAAAGGTTAGCGAGCAGGAAAATGGGAGTTAGCAGTGACACCCTACTTAGGTATATGTATATGTATGCAACTATGTATTTGTTTTTATCTATTAATTCCCTATGTTGTTTTAGAACAAAGCATTTGTAGTCGTTGTGACATGGTTCAGTAACAAATAGTCCAATAGGATAAAATGACATCAGGTTTTACCTCTTTTCTTGCAAACCTTTTGACATAAGATAGGACATAACTCTAAATTATATGGTTCGGTAAATTAGAGGCTAAAGGTATGCAGTGCCGTTGAAAAGGTGAGTAGCTCTGTTTTCATTCAAGAGTAAAATTTAGGCTATCCCATGAAGTCAGTGGGTTGAAAATTCTTCAGCTAATTCTCCTGAATGCCATTTTATGAACATGGGGCTTTATGACTATTTGTTTTTTAAATTGAGGTATGGCATACACATAAAGATCAAATCTCAAGTGGACAGTTTGATGAACATTCACATCTGTAGACCTTTGTTTAAAACTATCACTCAAAACCAAGAGTTAAAACAATTCAGTCCCTAGTCCTCCTTCCCATTCAACACCCATCACTGTTCTGACTTCTCTCACAATGTGCCTGTAAGTGAGCCTCGTGTCCATCAAATACTCCTGAATCTTGCTCAGGTAAGATCTGTGAGTTCACTCTTTTTTTCTGCATAGCATTTCATTTTTATTCATTTCTATGCAGTACTCTATTGTATGAATACATCACAATTTATGTATCCTTTATACCATTGACAGACATTTGGGTTGTTTCCCCAAACTGCTTTGAAAATTCATGTGTGTATCTTTTGCTAGACTTGGTCCTTCCATAGGGCAGAAGTTTGCTCACATTTAGATGATTCTGCTAAAGTGTATCCCAAACCCCACATATACTTCTACCAGCAATGTTTGAGCTTTCCAATTGTTCTGCATCATCACCAACCCTTTATTGTTCGTCTTCAAACAAATGTTAGCCATTCCAGTGGCCCTATGGTATTATGTCTTTGTAATTTTAATTTGTATTTCCTTGATGAATTGAATGCCTTTTCTCATGCCTGTTGGTCATGGGGCTAGCGTCTTTTGCCCACTTTATTTTGGTCTTTTCTTAATTGTTTGTAGAAACTTCTACATGTGAAATGTGAGTCCTTTGTTGGGGGTGTGTATTGCACCTACCTTCTCCTGGTCTGTCTTACCTCACACTGCCGTAGTGTTTTCAGATGAGCAAAAGACCCCGAGCTTTAGGTAGGAGTTCAGCAGAAAAGAGAGGGTCACAGATGATATTCTCTGGCCAAAAGCTACAGTACAGCATATATTATGGTAAAATGCTTACATTATAGGTACAGGTAGAAAATAGGACAGTGGAGAATAAGGTAGCTACTGTATGGTAAATATGTACGGAAAAAGTTGCATATCTTCGTAGACTGGTTTGGGCTCAGAGACTTAGAAAATGTTCACACTGGGAGGATTTTTGAAGCTCCAGGTCTGCTCGAATCCCTCATTTTACAGATGAAAGTGGAGCCTAACAATGTTAAATGATCCACAGTCATTAAATTAGACTTGATGTAGACAGTGAAATTAGAGCTGCTTCTTAAGAAACTGTGAGCTACACCTGGGAAGATTTTTTCTGGATTAGTCCTTACTCCAGATAATTTTTCACATTTTCCCAAGAGTACGCTTGAATTTCTAAGATTGTTTCTTGGTACAAATTTTTTTAGAAGGGAGGGAATTGAGAAAACATGGTTCCTGTTGACAAACCACCTACTAGGTGTGTGATCTTGATGAAATGACTTCTCTACTATGAAATTCTGGCTAGGATTTTACGGGACAATGATGCGTCATATACCTCGTTCCCCACTCCTGAATAATTTGGAACCATCTGAAAAATGACATGGGGTCGTACACAGAGACATAGAAAATGGCATGTTCATTACCAACCCGGCTGCATTAGAAAATGTGAGGTGATGATGCCCTTGGATTCGTAATCCTCCTGCTTTTTCCCCCTCCCCCAGCATGAACTTGAGACACCCTCCATGAGGGAGCAGAGAGGATGTGCTTACCCAGAATCCACACTTGTATCCTTTGGAGACAGAAAGAGTCAAGTCTCCAGGTCTGCCTCTGAGCGTCAGGTCTGGGTTCCGGGCTCCAGGCATACACAGGGGAGGGTGGAACCATGTGGGGGGTGGAGGGGTGGTCTTCTCTGGAGCCGGAAGGTGCAGAGAGAGAATGCATCGCCCATCTGGCAGGAGATGCGACCCAGCTGCAGAGAAAGGGCTACACGGGCTCTTCCCAAATGCGGTTTTCCTGATCAAATAAGCATCATAGGAACATGAAGGAAAGAGAATGGGTCATCCTAACACCTCAGTGTCTCTTTCCACATAGGGTTAATTACACCCCGTTTGGGGTCCTCCAAGGACTGTGAGGGGCCTCAAGGCACCAACCGTGCACTGGGTTTGCACAGCCTGTTTCCACATTGGAATTCTGATCCTGTCTCAACCATTGTCATGGGAATTTCTTGGAGTATGGCATGGTGCCTCAGTGACCCTCCTCTGCCCAGCAGGGACTCACTGGCCGGAGGTGTCAGTGCGTGCTGATGATTCTGCCCCACTCCTCAAACCACAAAACCTGAGACTACCACGATGCTCCCCGCAAAACGTTTGCACCCACTAAACTCTATTTCTGAGACCCTAATTTTTGGAGGGAAGGCAGAGATTCACAGGTCTCTTTAAAAAGATGCCAGAATCTATGGTCTCTTCTTTCAATAGAAAGCACATCACACTGAATTTTCTGCATTGTTCCCGGAGACTCATAACAACCCCAAAGCATCCCCGGAGTCCTTAGGAATGCCTTGGACCTCAGTAAACAACCGCTGTAATCGGATTAAGAGCATAACTGCAGGTTTTTATTTAAAACACAATACATTTGAAAACTACAATATAGAGAAAAACAAAACCCATAATTTTTTTATCCAGAGCCAATTAAGAACTTTCAGGGATGCTGGGATAGCTCAGTGGTTGAGCACTTGCCTCACAATCCCGAGGTCCAGGGTTCGATTTTCTGCCCAGCCCCAGCCTGTACAACCCGGTAGGCTGAACTGTGGTACAACTGGGAACCGCTGGTACGGCTCAGAGGCAAAGGTTCTCACTTCCCATACAGGAAGCCCCGGTTCAGTTCCCGTCCCACAATGAAACCATGTCACAACTAATGATGTACAACTATGGAGACTGCTCTGCTCCCCCCCACCCACTTCATACACACACACCTCTGTCAAACAATAAAATAAATCTTAAAGTTTTATGTATTTTTTTTATTGTTTTTGACAGAGACAGAGAGAGACAGAGAGAAGGGGGAGGGCCCAGAGCAGTCTCCATAGTTGTACATCATCAGTTTTCAACACAGTTTCAAATACACACAAGTGGGTGGGGGCCGTGCAGGGCAGGAACTGGGCTGGGGGCCTCTCACATGGGAGGCACAGCCCCTCAAGCCAGGGACCGAACTGAGGAGTGAGAACCGAACTGGGGGCCTTCCACATGGGAAGCACACCCCAGTTCAGCACATGGGTTCGCACATGCCAAGGCTGGGATTCAGTCCTCAGACCCTGGGGCTACAAAGCGAGTGCTTAACCTGCTGAGCCATCCTGGCTCCTCCAATAAATCTTAAAAAACAAAACAAAACAAAACAAAAACAAACAAACAAAAAATAAGAACTTGGGACAGCAGCTTCCAAAACCAGTAAATGTTTTTTTCTTTTTTTTCAATTAGCTTTCTCTTCTGTTCAGTTGTACTTCTATTCTTGTAAAAGTTCCTTTCTTCTTGATTAAAGCTCTCACATGACTTAGAGGAATGAGAAATCTGCGTGGATATAGGACTTGAAATTCTTGACCTATGATTTTTCTCTATTGCCAAACCTCTTTCTGTCAGTTTTATGTCACCCACAACTTCTAGAATGAACACATTAGTTGTATTTATGTGGATTTTATTGTTTTCAATCTAAAGGGAAATGTTTCAAAATATGGAACCAAAATTCTTATTAGTTACACATAGAGGAAAAATCACAAGTTTTTCTCAATGTGAAATAATTGATCATTTAATAGATTTACCACAGCCTTTTTTTCATTGGAAGAAAACGTCTTGCCACTTAATGTTACATTGCTAAGCTTGAATTTGAAAGCATTTTTCGCATCCACTTTTATTCATAGCAATAAATACACATTTCATCCAGACCCATGAGCAGTTTGGGTTGAAATGTGCACCAATCAGTCAGCTCCCCAGACTCTCATCCTAGGAATTCAACCCGCGTATGAAGGACCAGGAGGCTGCTCAGGGGGGTTGACACACGCCGTTGAAGTTGAAGGCCACTGAACGGGGCACAGAGCTTTGCGTTTTGCTTACATGTGTCCTGTAGGGAATTTCACAGGCGTGGCTCCCAGCCCAGCACCTGTTCCCTGCCCTCCAGTTCCCCAAGGACACACCAGGCTGGAGCCAAGGCCTGTGCCCTCAGGCAGCAAATGGAAGGGGGCAGGAGTATGGGGGAAGATGGTGCTCCTCAGCGTTGGCCTCGGGTTGGCCTGTTGGTGGGCAGCAAGAGGACCCCTGGTGGTTGGGGGGTGTTATAGACCAGGGGTCTGTAGTAAGGTGGGCAGGGGGGATCCGTATTTGGGCAGCAAAGCTCATGGTTCTTGTGAGGGCCTTTCTTAGAGCCAGGCTACTAGACTGCCATGTGCTTACCTGGGGAAAGGTCCTCAATATGAGATGAGACCACGTGGTCAGGTGCTTTGTCTCTGCCTGGTACAGGTGGACATTGAGGCTGCTTTTGGATGAGACATATGCTTCCTGCTACCGATGCCAAGGCCGCCCTCCAGAATCCTGAGGGTCTGCGCTGTGATTCTCCTGCTGAGGTTAGCCGTACATTGTACATAGCACGTTATCCCACTGCAGATACCACCAGTTCCAGAGGTCATCCAGGTCATTCAGCCACGTTGTCAGGACTACTTGCATCACCACCCTGTTTGCAAGGCACTCTGGGAACGTTTAAAGCCACCCAAGAAAGGAGTGTAAGCAGTATTCCTTTGTGTAGCATATGTTGCCTCCAAAACCTGCAGAGCCCTAAGAATGGTTGTCCGTTCTTCTCGGCAATGGGAGGAATGTGACGGGCCCTTTCCTTTGGAGAGAATTCCCCACGGGCCCAGTTCATGGGCTGCAGGAGTTGCGGGGCAAGTGCAAAATGAGAGTGTGGGGTCTCGGCCGGGGGTGGAGAAGTCATTGTGCCCTTCCCATGTGCCCACCACCCCAACCCACAGCAGTTGGGCAACCCCCAAGGGATTTCAGCCTCCATGCTGGGGGTCTAGATCGGAAGTCCCCTCATTATAGTATCATTCTGAGAGCAAACTTACGACCAAGAGCAAAACCAGTCCTTACAACCAGTATATTGACTCATTTGGTCTTTACAGTCACACTTTAGGGTAGATGATAAACGGAACATGCGGCATTTGCTTGGCACTTCACAGCTAGTATGCACTTTCACTAACTCACTTGATGCTACGGGACATGGCTATTCTGAAATAAAAAGGTCCTTCCACACCTTTACCTTTTAAAACTCTCTTGAAACAAGCGTCCGTCTTTTTCTTTGCCACAGTAAGGACAGGTGACTGTGGGTAAGCAGGTCATGCAGAGTGGGGGTAACCTGCCACACTGCCTTCCTGGGCCAGAGGGGGTCAACGAGCTGACTGGTGTGTGCGACTCAAATATAATTCAGTAGCTGGCCCTGCACATCTATGGAAGACCCTGTGTAAGTCACAGAAATAAGGGAATTTTGTGGCTGGTAGACCCTTCTCTTTTTTGCTAAACTTTATCCCATGACAGGAGGAAACAATTCACACTCTCATTTTGCTGCTTATGTGCCCTTTATTTCCCACCCCCAATTCAGCACCTCATCTTACTCAGCCAAACTCATTTCCTCAGCTTGAAGGAGAAACAAGCAGCAATCTTTCTGTTGTATTGGGGGTCAGGGTAAGGACACGGTGAAGGAAAAGCTCTTGTTAACTTGTATTTGGGTCCATTTTTATGCATTACATCACCGCTCTCAATTTCTGCCTTCTATGTGTTTGCCTACCCAGGAGCATGCGCATGTGTGCATGCGTGCGCTTGCACACACACACACACACACACACACACACACACACACACCATTGACACTTGGGAATATGGTCACATTCTTCCCGCATCCTGCTGGTTTTCGCCAGCTTCCCCAGAGGCCACATGTGAAGTCTTTTTGTATATTCTAAATATTTGCTGAAGACTCAAGGGGAAAGAATGTGAGTGAATTTTGCATATTTTAAATAAACCAAGATTTAAAAAAGTTTTAAGTATTTTCCTGTTTCTTTATAATTTACAGGATCTCAGTTTCTTTTTTATTCCTTCTCCAGTGTTGTCAATCTGATTTTTATTGGTTTCAATCACCACCCCCCACCCCCCACCAATACACACACACACACACACACACACACAACACAACACAACACACAATGGGAACTTTGAAGTTTTAAACAGAATGTGATCAGATAGGGCTTGAGTGAAAAGCTGGCAATTCAACAGTCTTGAAGAAGGTGAGAGAGTGAGCTTTGTAGGAATCGGGTAGAAGTACATTCCAGGCAAAGGGAGTAGCTAGATCAAAAGCCCGGGGACAGTAATACTCAAGACCTGTTTCAGCAGCAGCAAGGAGCTGAAAAACTGAGAAGTGAAGACTCATAGGGGCCAAGTGGTGCAGGTGATGGTGGGCCATGATAAAAGATTTGGTGGGAAACCAGGATGGCTCAGTGGGTTGAGTGCTTGCATTATAGCCTTGGGGTCTGAGCATGAAGTCCCATTCCTGGCCCATGCGAACCCATATGCCACTCCAGTTCAGTTCCCGAGGTGAGCTTCCCATGTGGGAAGTCTCCAGTTCTGCTCCCACCCGGGGCATGCCTCTCATGTGGCTGGTTCCTGCCCTGCACACCCAACTCCCCACCCAGCCCACCTGTGTGGAACAAAACCATGTCAAAATCTGATGACGTACAACTACGGAGACTGCTCTGGGCCCTCCCCCGTCTCTCTGTCTCTCTCTGTTTCTCTCTTTTTGTCAAAAACGATAAAATAAACCTTTAAAAAAACAAAAAGGATTTGGTTTCTTCCTTGAGTGAAATGGAGGAATGTCATGATATGCCTATGTCTCCAAAGAATCGGGTGACCAGTTATGGGGTGTAATCATGGTGAGAGCACAAATTTTTATTTATCTATACATCCCTATAACCACCACTCAGAAGGGATGAAGTATTTTCAGCAAATCAACTGTACCCCCTCTTTCAGCTGATATCAGTGGGTAACCACTATTCTGACCAACAGATTTGTGTTGTCTCTTTTTTATTCCATATGAATGGGAAACACATAGTATCCTTTGTGTCTAGTTTTTATTGCTTAATATATTGTCTATAAGATTTCCCCATGTTATGGCATATGTCAGTGGTTCATTCTTTTCATTACTGTCTAGCATTCCATTACATGACACCATTAGTCATTCTACTATTGATGGACATTTGAAATTGTTTCTAATATTTGGCTTTTATGAACGGAGTTGCTATGAACATACTTGTATACAGCCTTAGGTGAATATATGCATTCATTTTTCTTGAGTATATACCTAGAAATGGAATGATTGGGTGGTAGGTTAGGCATGCATCTAACTATAGAAGATGCTGTCAGTTTTCTAATGTTATTGAACCAATTTAATTTCCCACCAGCAATGTATGAGTGTTCCAGCTACTTCACGTCCTCAATACTTGTTGTTATTAGTTCTTTAAATTTAACCATCCTACTAGATAAACAATGGTATATAATTATGGTTTATTTGCATTTTCCTGAATAATGATGTTGGGCACCTTTTCATGTGCTTTTTGCCCATTTGGATGGCCTTTTTATGAAGTATCATTTCTTTTGTCCATTTTTACATGGGATTGCCAATTGTTTTGTTAGTGATTTGTAGTTCTTTATAAATTCAGGACAGAAATTCTTTGTTAGATAGATGTTTTGTGAGTAGCTTTTCCTGGTCTATCACTTGCATTTTCACTTTTTTAATGGTAGTTTTTGACAAATAGAAGCTCTAAATTTGAATGAAGACTAATTTATGAACTTTCTTTTATGGATGCTTTCTGTGCCCTGATAAAGTATGGTCTTCTCTTCACTTCCTTCATAAACAGAAAAGTTACAGAAATGGAAGCAACTTTGCTAACCAGCTTTCAGGTAGGCTTAAGACTCAACCACCCATGAAAATATCTTGTTTCTTCTCCTCCTCCCCCTCCACTTCCTCCCCTTCTGCCTCCTCTTCTTCCTCCTCCTTTTTCTCCATCAGAAGATACATTCCATCCTACAGTGGTTGTCCTGGCTTCAATTTCCCATGTAGCAATTACTGATGCTGATCATTTCCAGGCCATGTGTAGGCCTGCCCAGCCCGGATTATAGGAAAAGTGGAAGACAGAATATAACAGAAGACTCTTGTTGACCAACTTGCTTTGCAGCTGTATATTACGTTCCTCGTGGAAAGGGAATTGGTCCAGTTATGTAGACCAAGTATAGACACCACTAAGCAAAGGCAGTATCATTTTCTTTCTTTTCTTTTTTCATACCAGATCCAGCGTCTTGCACAGTCCTGGAACACATGTACTAGGTGCCCAGAAAATATTTTTTTAAGGACTAGTGGACTGATTCTGGAAAATAAAAATGGTTCTTGCAGTTAGTATAACACCTTAGAAGTTATCGTTATTTCTAGCACAATGTGGGAGATGGTATGATCAGTGCTTTTATGGTCAGTTAGTGACCTTCATCTTAAAATTGATGACAGCTTTGTCTAGCACATACTTCCTCTTTTTCTTAATAAAAACTATTTGTGAAGATCCAAATATATTTTGTACATTTGTTACCTCATATGCACATAGTTTTAAATTTAAAGACTTTTGGGGAAAGCCGGGACGGCTCAGCGGGTTGAGTGCTCGCTTTGAGGCCCCGAGGACCGAGGATCGAATCCCGGCTCCGGCCCAGGCAGGACCCACATGCTGAACTGGGGAGTTCCCACAGTTCGGTTCTCTAGCTGTCTCTGTCTCTATCTCTCTCTCTCTATCTGTCAAAAGTAAAATAAAAATAAATATGCACTGAAGATAAAATAATTACTCTCTATAAATATAAAAAGATACAAAAAAAAAAAAAAAGAACTTAAAGACTTTTGGTCCTTAACTTTATTTTTAATTGTGTTATTTATTTTGTAAATTCTAATAAATAATATGATTTTGCTTTTCTAAATCAATGGAGTAAAATCCATGTGTTTACTTTATTCTTATGTGTATAATGTCCTCTTTTATGCTCTTAAAGTTAAAATATGTGCTTAATGTCTTAAAACATTACAATAGATACACAACTTGTTGCCTACTATTTATTTTAACTTAGTTTTAATCATAGAAGTTCCCAAGGATTTTTCTGAATTAAGTTTTGACATTGGCTTTTGAAAGTTTATTCATCAGAAAAAAAATTCTAATTTTCTTGCCCATGGAGAAAAGCCATTTTTACCCCAAGAAATTTCATCAGACTTTTTACAGTTCATATACACATAAAGGCAAAATCTTTGACTTTGTATTGGGTAGATATGAATAACTCATATTTCCTTTAGAACATTCTAACCAGTTTATATTTTGCTTAAAGACCTATTTAAAATGGAAGCTTAAACTGTCCCTTCTACTGTTTGTTTGTTTCTTGGTGGTGGTTTTTTCTTTTCTTTTTTCTTGAGGGGGGGCGTTGAACCAGATATAATGTTTCAATTTCTTGGTGCTAAATCCATGAACCTATTAATACATTAATTTCAACTCCCATGAGACTGGGAAATTAAGCTCAAGTTTCAAAACCAGAAAGGTATTCATGGGCTTTTTACTTTCTGGCTGAAGGTGCCTGCATTTTTTTTTTTTCCCCCACTTTAGATGATAAATAAATTGCTCAGAGGCTAATCTTAATCTCTCAATTTTGCAGACAAATCAATGGGATTTAGTTGAAATGGTTGAAGACAATGCATGTGTACAAGTGATTTAACTGGTGATGAAAATGGAAAACAGCATTTGCTTTCAGCCAAGTTACTGCTTTTGTACTCCTGTATGAAGGCAAACAAAGTGCCTTACTCCGCCCAAGCCTGTTTTCTATCCTGATAATCTCATGTCACATATAGATAATCCCCATTTACATTTTTCACACATTTCTAAATGAACATTTTAATAATGAAGTCTTTTCTGTTGATTAGAACTGTCATGATTAAATGGCCTTAGGTTTTCTTAGCCTATGAATGTACAAGATTAGACAGGAATCACAAACTAAGTCAAGGAAACTTTAACAATACATTATGGATCAACTCTACTTAGGAGTAAAGCATCAAACATTTTTTTAATTTTTCTTCTTTCTTTCTTTCTTTATTCTTTTTGAGGGTGAAAGAAATAAGAACAAGACAAGGAAATGAAAAATTTAAGCAACTGCATGTATTGCTTGAAATTCCAGAGACTATAAAGAATCAAAAAAGACTTAGAAAAATAGAGTAAAAATAACTCCTCCAGTTCACTGTTTCCGGTCTCTTTGGGCCTGTTTGTGGAAAATGCAGACCATTACCTAATAAAGATTTTATGTAGAAATCATTTTTGTCCACCCACATAGCTCACTGACAGGTATAAATGGCGAGATCAGGGAAGCACAGTTGAGTGGTGTTCAGGTATCTCAGGAAATGCTATCCACTGCTGAGTGACAGGATGTCTTCACCTTCGCCTCTCAGGCTGGGTGGAGTTGCTGCTGCTGTGGGATTACTGCTGGGATTTCCGATGCTCTAAAACAGTGCCCCAGAGAGCCGGTCCAAGGGGACTTGTGAGTTCTAAAGGGATTGGCATCGATTACCTCTGTTCATCCGGCAGCTGTTTATGAAGCACGCTGGACAGACATCAGGGAGCCAGGCGGACAGAAGTAAATGCTCACCTTTGTGAAGCTTAAGGACATTGGGGAAACAAGAAATATAATAAATGAGGAAATTCCATCACGTGTTAAGATGGGACAGGAAAAGAGAAAGACAATGAGAGCAAGGGAAGGAGGTTAAGAAAGGATGGGGCCGACGGGTTGGAATTTTATATAAAATAGAGTAGGTAGGCCTCATCGAGAGGGTGTAACTTGAGCAAAAGGTTGAAGGAAAGTGAGTTTAAAGCAGGGGACTTCCGAGGTGGCTGGAACCCCTAGCACAAAAGCCTGTAAAGGGAGCGCGCTGGGTGTGCCAGAGGGAGAGCAAAGAGGCAGGGGACCACGGTGGAGGAGGTGAGAGTTAGAAAATTCATGGGAGGTCAGAGAGATAAAGGGTGGTGGCAGGGAGAGCAGGACCCACATTTTATAGAGCCTCGGAGGCAATGGTAGGGACTTGGCCTGTTCTCAGAAACCTAGGGAGTCACTGCAGGGTGGTAAGCCGAAGATCCTGTCATTTTGCATTCTTCTTAATACCCACAAAAGAATGTTATGCAAAAAATAAGCATTCTCTTGTATGCCCACAGTCCCTGGTGCCTGGTAGGTGCTCAGTAAATATTTGCTGAGTGGATGAATGAAAATAGCGACACACCCGCACACAGGTTTCTGATCAGTCTGATAAGATGCCTCGTTGTGGGACTGCTGAGAGCTCTCTGCCCAGGACTCTGACTAATTAAGCCGCGGCTGTTCCTTGGGAGGCCTCACAGGCCTGCGCTCACCCTGCGGGGAGCACACTACGGGTTTGGCAGCTGTTTCCTGTAAATCGCTCCACAATAACTTGAGAAGGATATTCTTACCAGCCTTTCACAAGTTCTTAAAAATAATTGTTGCTGACCTTTACTCTCCCTCTGGTTGGCTTACTGAGGTATAATTTACATAGAGAGAAATGCACAAATCTTTTTCCCACCGTCTTCATGCATTGAAGTATACAATTCAGTGTTTTGTTTTGTTTTTAAATAGATTCACAGCGCATGTAATCATCACCACTATCTACTACTAAAACATTACAGTCACCCCAAAAAGGAACTCCATGAATGATAATAATCACATCCAATTCCTCTCTGCTCCTAGTCCCTGGCAGGCTCCCATCTACTTTCAGTATCTATGGTGATGCCTACTCTGGACATTTCATATAAATGGAATTAGATAATGTGTAACCTTTCGGTATAGCTTCTTTCATTTAACATAACGTCTGCAGGGTTCATCCATGTTGTAACACGTGTCAGCACTTCACTCCTTTTTATGGCCTAATAACGCTCTCTTGTATGGCTGTATCACTTTTATTTACTCATTTATCAGTTGATGGATGCTTGTGTTTTTCTACTTTTGGGCTAATCTAAGTAATGCTGCTAGAAATATTATTTTACAGTTTTTGTGTGAACATGTTTTTATTTTTCTTGGGTATATATCAGGTAGTAGAAATGCTTCCAGGTATATGCTTATATTTTTATGTTTAAGAACTTTTTGAGGAAAGACTGAACTGTTTTCTACAGTGGCTACATCATTTTACAACCCATCCACGCCATCCCCCAGCAATATATGGGGGTTCCAATCTCTCTACATCCTCCTCAACATTTATCTTTTTCTTTTTAAGAAAAATTGTAGTCATCCTAGAACACATAAAGTGGTATCTCATCATAGTTTTGATACATTTCTCTAAGAACTAATGATTTTAAGCATCTTTTCATATGCTTATTGGCCATTTGCACTTTTTCCTGGAGAAGTGTCTCCTCAGATTCATGGTCCTTTTTTGAGTTGGGTTATATGCCTTTTTATTGTTATATTATAACAATTTCTTATACAGTCTAGATACAAGTCCCTTATCAGACATGATACTTTTTCTCTTACATTTTTCTGCCAAATATTTTCTCCTCTTCTGTAGGTTGTCTTTTCACTTTTGGGATGATGCACTTTAAAGCACAAAAGTTTTTAATTTTGATGAAATCCAATTTATTTTTTTCTATTATTACTTGTGCTTTTGGTACTGTATCTGAGAAATTTTTAGCTAACCCAAGGTAATGAAGATTTATTCCTAAGTTATTTTCCTAAGAGTTTTATAGGTCTTTGCTATTACATCTAGTTCTTTGATTCATTTTGAGCTAATTTTCAGTTACAATGTGTGGTAAGGCTCTAAATTCCTTTTTTTTTTTTTTTTTTGTGTGTGTGTGTGTGTGTAGGTATCCAGTTGTCTCAGCAGTATTTGTTGAAAACACTGTTCTTTTCAACTCTTGTTGGAAATCAATTGACCATATGTGAGGGCTGCTGAAAAGTATCCAACCATGTAATATGAAAAATAGAAGCATTATGGCTGTATTTCTTTCCAGACAACCTTTATATGTACGGCAGGGGTATCCAATTTTTTGGCTTCCCTGGGCCACGTTGGAAGAAGCATTGTCTTGGGCCACACATAAAATACACTAACACTAATCACTAACACTAATGATAGCCAATGAGGTAAAGAAAAAACAAAAAGAAAGAAAGAAAAAAAATTCCATAATGTTTCAAGAAAGTTTGCAAATTTGTGTTGGGCCACATTGCAACACCATCCTGAGCAGTATGTTGCCCATGGGCCACACGTTAGACAAACTTGATGTATGGGTTTATGTCTAGGCTCTCAACTCTATTGCATTGATCTATATGTTCCTTTGCCAGTACCACACTGCTTTGATTACTATAGTTTTGCAGAAAGTTTTGAAATAAAAAGGTGTGAATCCCCTAACTTTGTTTTCTTTCAAGATTGTTTTGTCTACTCTGGGTTCCTTGACCTTCAATATTATTAATGTTTTAGGATCAGCTGTAATTTCTTTAAAAAAGCCCGTTAGAATTTTGATAGGGAATGCATTGAATCTGAAGATCAATTTGGGAGTATGACTGACTGTCTTAAGAGTAGTAAATCTTTCAATCCATGAACATAGCATGTCTTTGCATATACTCATCTCTTCTTTAATTCTTGCAATAATATTTTGTAGTTTTCAGTATTTGGTTGACCCTTGAACAACATGGGTTTGAATTGTGCAGTTCCACTTGTATGTGGATTAAAAAATAATAATTACATGTACTGTTTTTGGTCCACTGTTGGTAGTCCATGGATGTGGGGAGACAACTGTATGCATTGATCTATTCTGCACCATTTTATGTAAAGGACTTGAACATCTCGGAGTTTAGTATCCACAGGGGTCCTGGAACACATCCCCATGATTACCCAGGTTAATTATGTTTGGGGGGAAACAAAATTTACAGGTGGATTTTCAACTGTGCAAGGGGTCAGTGCTCCTAACCCCCACATTACTCAAGAGCCAACTGTATAAGTTTTGCCCTTCCTTGTTTAAATTTATTGCTAAGTATTTTACGATTTCTTTATGCTGTTGTAATTGGAATTGTTTTCTAACTGTAATCAGTTAATGTGCAAGTCTTAAATGGATAGTTCAGTTTTGAAAAACAAATATACCTCTGTTGCTGATCTTTTATAAATTGATGTAGCTAGATATTTAGGTACAGTTAAGCCTTAATTAGAATTCATCTTGACCATAGGAAGGTCACAATAATTTAAAGGAACAAGCACTTTGGGGTGTTTGTCCTGTCCCGGAAGAATTGAGGTTTGTAAATTATCTGTAGAAGTTTGTACTCTTTGAGACCAACAGATAATACACAGGCAGAATGCTATAACTTGTAACACTTAGAGAACCTCACATGGTTAAAGTAGATACGAGTGATCAAAGGTAGGAGGAGGGGACCAGAAACTCAGATTTTATTTTCACCCAGAGTTGTTTGTAAGATCAGCTGAGTCTATACCAGTTCGCTCACCATGACATTTTAGATGAGCATTTCAGATGAATTCATCACTTTGAAAGACAAAGATAATTTGCTGCAGTCATTCTGTCGAACGGCTCCTTTAAAGTGAGGAACCAAATTTCAAAATAGTGTATGACTCTTAGGAGCATTTCTAGTGAAGACTAAAAAGATCTTCAAAAATTTGTTTATTAGTTCAAATTTTACTTTTTGTTATATCAACAACAAAATGGGTAATAATTTGAGGTTTCTATTTCAGGACAGACTGAGTAATAAAATAAACAAATGGAGGTAATAGCCAAGAAGAATTTCTGTTTAAAAAAATTGCCAACCTTTAACTGTTTGACCAACTATGCAAACTGGAGAGAGGGAATTTAACAGCCACGAAAAGAAATTGGAGGAGGAATGGAAGGGTTTTGTCTTTCCCTGCCAACAGTTATATTGTACTGATTTTGGGTCTATAGAGTTAGACTTTGGGGCTGATGAGAAAAGGAAGCAATAATGTAATAAAAGAAAGTTCACTATGAGTTACTGCCTAGTTCTTTCTGGTTTTACATTATTATTATTTTATTTATTTATTTATTTATTTATTTACCTATGACTTTATAGCAACTTTTTAACATTTGGAAACAAGCTTGGTTTTTATTAGCATGAAAAAGCATATGCATGTGGTTTTAAAATATGCAAAGAAGACAGTAGATCAGTGAAAAACAAATCTCTCTTTTGCACTTGACCTTCAGTCCCAATTCCCAGACATAGCCCTTCAACTGTTTCTTGTTTACATTTCATGAATATAAGTATACCTAGCCTTGTTTGACCCAAACTACACACACTTATGATATCCCTGATTTTTTTAAACTCACTGATCTATTGTCGCTAACTCCCTCTCAATATATATATATATGCATTGAGAGGGAGTTAGCGACAATAGATCAGTGCAGTTTATATATATATATAATATATATATATTATATATATATATTTAATTTTTTATAGCCATTGTACAGTGTCCCATTGTATAGATGGGGACTGTAACCTATTTTACCAGTCCCCTATGGCTAAACATCTAGATTTATCTTTACTTTTTCTTTTTAATTATAATGACCTTTACATATCTTTGATATAGGAGAGAGAAATAAAAAACAATGTTTGTCTTTTCACTGACTACAGGAATTATTATGTGCCTTCTAGAATGAACTATCTTAGGTACATTATTGTTTTCACAGTTTTATGTATGTCCTTATTTAACAGTTTCTTAAGGTTGATTGTGGGTAGAGTTGGGAATGAATGTGTATGAGAGCAGTCATTTTGATAGTATAGTTCTCTAGGTGAAGCTTTATTCTGTCACATTATAAAACAACTTGGTATTGAGGGGTGGCTGGACGTCTTTATGGCACAGTTGCTGTTCAGTGGCTTAAAATATGTAGTCCTCCTGTTGGCCTTGTTTGTACTCATATGTTCCATTCAACCTCAACCCTAGAGCCCTTTGGAGTTGTGCGCTCATCTGGAAAGTACCTTTCTTAGAAGTACTAGCCAAGATCCATTTGAATCTGAGCTGTTATTCTCCTCACCCTCTCTCCCCCAACACACACATACCCATAGACCACTGGACCTTGTTAGTAGATGGCAGCCAAGATCTTCTCTAGAATTAGGTATGAGCTGGAGCAAGTTGTCCAAAAGACCAAGCATGCACAAAGGAAGTTGCAGATGAAGGTTTCCACAGCCTTCTAAGGGGCAGTTGTCAGAATGGGAAATGCTGATCCATTGCAAGCAAAGTCACTGGGCTGTCCAGACTCCATTCTGGAAATGACTGCTCCAGTGTCTTGCTCTATTTTTGTCTCCCTACTGTTCTCTATCATTCTAATTGGAGACCCGTTCTTTTAAAGCCAGTGAAGTCCCATCCTCTTTATGGAAAGGCCCCATCCTATTGAGATCCTTGGTGAACTCCCTCAACCTTCTGGTGAAATCACTATATACAGCAATCATTTTCAACTTCCATTTTGGGACAGAACCAGTTACATGCTGCTTGTATGTATGTATTCCTAAAGGAACTTTATTGGTATTTTCATGGATTAGAACAAATTGGTAGCAACTTCCATCTAACTCTTGCCTAACCTCATTCTGTGCCCTCTACCACTCCACCCTGCAGCGTGGATCCCACGGAAGCCTAAGGATCCCCTCTCAGCCACATGGATCGTCCAGGCCTTTCCTTCGCTTCGCTCTCTTCCATCAGTCTTCGAACAACCTGCCCTCTCTGTCAGGAGCACTATTCCTCTTCTTTTTGCCTCCTCATCTTTGAGATCTAAAATCAAATATTGCTACATCAAGGGTAACTTGACGACAGTCCTAGCAAATGCCTCTAGTTTATGTCTCTGTACCTTTTTTTATAGCACTGACTTTAGCTGAAATTTTACATACATGGTATGTTGATTAATGTCTGTCTCTTCTGTTAGATTGTAAGTTCTGGGAAGGCCAGGGTCTTGACTCTTCTTTAAAAATTATTATCTTTCTTCCTTAATAAATATTTGTTGAATAAATAAATGAATTAATCTGTATTATCATACCATATTTTTTACAGGCCCTCCTTTCTTAGGTAGGAAAGAAAGGGATGCATTTGAAGCCACCAAGCAGGAATTGGATGTTATTTAGGCTCATTTTTATCTGGGCCCGAGGATGTCTGCTGAGAGCTTGTTTTGCATAGTTTTGCATATATGTCTTGCTGGAGAAATGTTTGAAAACCATTGCTTCATAGGATTAATTTGACATTTATGTACTCCTCCCATTATACAGTGTTTTACTCTTTTGCTGTCTAGATAGTAAACTGACAAATATAAAAACTATATTTATAAATATATGTATAAAATATATACACAGATACATGCATGCATGAATATATGCATATATACAGATGTATACATGTGCACATATATACTTACATACCTATATCTTTTCAAAGCTACATGTAAAACACATGTACTCATTTAAGTACATGACTTAGGCAACCTGAGTTGTATTTTGTGATACCACTTAATAACTGACAATAACCTAATGTGAGATACTTAGTTTCTCTGAGCCTTAATTTCTTTATTGAAAAAGAAAAATAATAGTATTAGCCTGACTGGATTATTGTGAGGATTAATGGGATTATGCATTATAAAGGATTTAGGCCATGCCTGGCATAATATTAATAATAATGGCTGTTTTTTGAGTGTTTAATAACTCTTCTGGATAATAATTGATGAATCAGCGGTCGTGGCCTTGGACGATTTTTAATTCAAAACTACATACAGAGTTAAATCAGCAACCAAATCTATAGCGAGGAAATGAGGAATTCTCAGGCACCATTCTAGGAAGCGGCTTGCAGCGGTTCTCTTAGACATCACTGTCACCTCAATAGCATTTCTCTGCTACTCGAGTGAGGTTTACAGTTTCTTTTTAAAGGTGTAAGGAACATCATATTTAGTCCTATGCTTCTCCTTTAATGAAAATGTTGACAGAGAGAAAAGAACAATTGGCTAGAAGTAGGCAGTGTTTAATGTTGGCTGACTGCCTTGTGTTAAAGTGAACAAAGAAGCCAAGCTATAAACACTAGACTAGCTCAGGCTTAGAGAACGATTTCACAAGACAGAAACGCAGTTGCAAGATCGGGTAAATGATTCCATGGTTGAATATAGGATGCAAATTAAGCTCCAGCTGATCATTGCTGCTATGAATTCTCCTGATACAAATAGGACTCTTGGTTCCCAGGGAATAGTAGTGGCCCCTTCTACAGAGATGCATTTGCTATTTGCAGGGACTTGTAAGTTTCCCATAAGCATACATATGACTTTTGCCTTTGCTGGTTTAAGTGACCAGTTTGTAATGGAGAAATAGTGGGCTATCAAAGGCGTTTTCATAATTTAAAATCAAAAGTAAAATTTGGACATTTGATAGCCACAGTTTGCCACAAGCCCAGAAACTTAATTTTCACTATATGATAACATCCTCTTCTCCAATCCTTCCCCATCAGCCAACCAACCACAACATGGCAAGAAACAAAACAAAATCACTTTTATACTTTGGGAAATTGGAAGCTCTGTACTATGGAGGAAGTGCCTACAATCAAAAAATTTGCAACAATTTCAAATTTTATTAATATATTTCACTGGGGTGGAAATATAACTAGGACAAAAGTGATCCAGAAACTAGAGTGCTAGATAATAATTTGTGTGTCTTATTCATGAGAAAACTAATATTTTTCCAAGTTTGATTTATACACACACATATAAACACAAACACACACATATAATCCTTATATACATATATACAATGCTAACATTATATCACATTTCATATATGTCAATATATATCAATCAGCTTATTACTATAGTTTGCTTTCTATAGAATTTATAATAACAAACTCTCCATACAAGTGCTTTCAGAAAATAAGGATTACATGCATCTGTTATTCCTGAAATTAATTACAAGCCTCGATCGTACAACAATTGCTCTCTATTTGTTTTCACATTATCTAAATAGTCTGAATTCTGACCCTTTCCCCAGAGTGAGAGGCAATTTGGATTCTATGCTAATTGAGTCCTGAGAGTCTTATGAAATACCAGCTTTATTATAGGGATTGTAGCTCTCTGGGGCTTAACCAGGACCACCAAATATAAAACTCTGAGCCACATGTAGTTTGAACATTAGGACTGTCTCAAGATGAGTTAAGTAAGAGTAGTAAACTTTTAAAAGATGTGGGAATAAGAACATAAATGCCTGGAGAGTAAGGCTCTTCTCCCTTCCTCCCGTTTTTACAAAGCCCATTGGCACCGCTCGTAAATATGTCACAACTTTTGGAGCAAACACAGCAACAGCTCCAGCCAGAAATTAAAGGTAAATCAAACAGTTTTCATCATGTGGTACTCAGTTGATATGGCTTAAAAACATTTTACATCTATCTTTATGTGGTATTTAGTCTGTATCATCACACAGATGTTTTCCTCCTTCATCCTTGAATATTTGCTTCATTTTTTTAAAATGAACTGTCTTTATATTTCCTACATGATTAGTCTTTTCTTTCTTTCTTTCTTCCTTTTCTTTTCTTTTCTTTAATTTAGATTTATTATTTTTGAGAAAAGGAGAGAGAGAGAAGGGGTAGGGCCCAGAGCAGCCTCCGTAATTGTATATCATGAGTTGTGATATGGTTTCATTCCACACGGGTGGATGTGGGGCCTCATGGGGTGGGAACTGAACCAGGAGCCTCCCATCCCGACAGTTACCAGTTGCGCTGCAGTTCAGTACGTGGGTTTACATAGGCCTGGCTAGGAATCGAACCCCAGACCTCACAATTGTGAGGCAAGTGCTCAAACTCTGAGCCACCCTGACATCCCCTAACTAATCTTTTCTACATCCTATTAATACTTTTTTATCTGTCTTCTTTTGAGGTGACAGAATCAATTAACGCATAGCCACTGAACACCCCCTGGAGACTCGTATACCCCAGTCACCTAACCTTTTAGAGAACAGAACAGAGGCCTTAGGTTCTAGTAAATTCAGAGTTGGTTCTCTTTTCCTTCTGAAAATCATGTGTGGGTTATGAGCTGGAGGAATTTCATTGTTTCCACTGACTGATGGAGAAAAGTGGCTTGCCCTAAGTTTCAGATGTTAAAGTAAAAGCTGTGGTAGAAAACAAATCACTTGAAACCAAATGTGCAATTTTCCCTGTATGCTTAAAAATCTTGTTTGAGAGTAGTTGGATAGACCAACTAACTAGGTCATGTTTGAAGAGCCTCTCACAGGTTTTTGTGGAAAGAGAATCCATTTGGCTAATTCTAGCAAAAGAAGACCCCTTTCCCAGCACTAAATGTCACGCTGATTTGCTTGTTTGCAAGTAACAGTTATTGACCCTGGTGACTAAAGCCTGAAGAGAGGGATTTTTGAAGGATGCTCTTATATCTCATAGAATCAAAGGACGTTGCTGAACAACCAAATTTCCTGAAGTGACCACCTGGTCAATTCAGGGACTGTCACTCCAGAGTTTTGTCATTAAGGTTCTTAGCGCCAATGAGTTTCCATTTCTCTGTTTCTTTGTTTTGGTGACCAAAGGCTCCAGAAAAAGAATCTAATCTAACTTAGATAATGTATGTATCCTTGCATTGATCAGTGTGGCTAAGAGGAAGGTCAAGGGCACTATGATATACACTTGAAGTCCATATTTGCACACCTGGCTATTCCAGAGAAAAGCTGGAGATGCATCCAATTGGTGGCATCTATTATACTAAGTCCTCAATGTGCTAATAGATAATGTAAAAACAATTGGCTATATAAAACTATATATATATATATATATATATATATATATATATATATATATATATATATATTTATATATATATATATATTCCAGAAAAAATTCAGCATTGCCAACATAATGAGAACAGTTTCATGGCTGGATACTTTCCAGAAAGCCCTCGTATATTTGTGTGTGCATATGCATGCATGCACATACATATGTGCATGCCTGATTCTAGATCTCAGGAAAGAAAGCATGACTTTGGTTCAGGGTCATCTTCTAAGACAAAAGAAGGAGCTGATATTTATTGTGTGCTTATAACGTGCTAAGCATAATGTTAAGCATGGCACATGTATCATTTCATTGAACCCTCACGACAACACCATGAGATGGGTAGTGTGTTCATGTCCATTTTGCGGGGAGAAAGCTGAAGTGTAGGACGGTTGCATATTTTGCAATCACATTTAGCTAAGTGAGAGTAGTTGCATCCAGCTTTGACCCCAGCACCCAAAATTCTCCAACTAAAAAAAAAAAAATACATCGAATACTTATTACATTGATATATAGTTGTTTGTTTACAGCTTTTCTCTCTTCCTAAGATTTGAACAACTTGAACTTATGTCTCTATTTAACACCAAGCAGAGTACCTGATATGTACCAGGTATTGTAACTAGTTTGACTAAATAAAAGAATAAATTAATAAACATTTGACCCTATCAGGTATAAATTCCAAGCTATTAATTCTCTCAGAAGAATTTGCTAAGCCTATTGCTAGATGACATGTTGATTTCAAGAATTATTTATTCAGCCCTTACTAACTTTAGGACAGACAACTTGAGAGTGCATAAATATTCAAAGAAATGTTACACATATTGCCTCTCCTCATAGGGCTTATAATTATGCATAATGATAAAGTTCATAAAAATGAATAGAAATATTCGATAAATGTTCAGTTTGTGGTACCATTAAATATGGTAGGAACTCAGAGGAGCATGTTACACCTGAGGCAGGGACAACTGCGAACATTGTCGCCAGGGACACATAAGTCAGCTGTGACACTGAGTGTATTAAACAGCTAAAGGGAAGACATTTTGGATGGGAAACAGTCCTAACAACATCAAGAAATTTTTGCAACATTAAAGTTTATTTTTACTGTCATAAACTTACCATTTTAACCTTTTTGAAGTGTACAACTTAGTGGCATTATGTACATTCATGATATATATTAATATATAATTGTGATAGTTTTGGAAAACGGTAATCAGGCAAGTTCTAACCAGTTACTTGCTGGAAATTCTCTTGAGACTCATGTAAGCTTTGATTCTATTTCACCATTTTCCCTGATCCCCATGCCCTCAGCTTACGCATATTGATGAAGAATTGCAACATGATTTCCACAGACCTGGAATTGCAAAGCTGATGTGCCTAGAAACATGAAGTCAAAAGATATGGGGCAAACTGTACCAGAGGAGAGAGTAGTGAAAACACTACTGGGTAGGAAAGGTGGAGAGCAGAGTTTGAACAGTAGCTCTACTCTCCATGGACATGTTCTATTGCCTATTGGGATAAACTTAGGCTAGTTATTTATACCTCTTCAGATCGCTTCCCAATAGTAAATCTCACGAGTGCAAGTGTTCTAGCTGTGCTTCTCTGAAAATGGGGAGTAATTTGGTGTTAGATACAAAGGCCAAAATAGTATGCTAGCTCAATTGTGCATAGCCCTTAATCAGTGATGCCTCCAAGCCCCGTGTTTCAGCAACTGCAACATCAAAGTGAGAACTTCAGGAATGCTGGGATGGCTCAGCAGGTTGAGCGTTTGTGTTGCAGCTCTGGGGTCTGAAGATCAAATCTCAGCCCCAGCCCATGTGGACCCATATGCTGAACTGGGGTGTGCCCCCAGTTCAGTTCTCATCTATGTGGGAGGCCCCCAGCCTGGTTCCTACCCTGCACAGCCCCGAGCCTACCTGTGGAATGAAAACTATTGTAGAAAACGAGTGAAGTACAACCATGGAGACTGCTCTGGGCCCTCCCTCTTCTCTCTGTCTCTCTCTGTCTCTCTCTCTCACTCTGTCAAAAAACTATAAAAATAAATCTTTAAAGCTACAGACACCTTACCTAGTAATGCTCAATTGAACGTGGCCTCGGTCTGTTGAGACTTAGTACATCATCTAACCAATGAGGAGGAAAATTCAAATAGTTTAAGACTTAACTGAATGCAGCAAAGTATTACAGGGAAATTAGTGTAATTCATGCTATATATATTCTAATGTATGAAAATCACTCTAATTATCAGACTATTAATATTTCAGATGACTGCATGTTTACTCATGCATAATGATGTATCATTTCTGCCAATATCCCTACCAACCAATGACCACTTCGGATGTTATGTATTTTGATATGCTTTCATCCCTAGTCAATGACTCTAATGGGAAGAGGCCCTTAGGCATTTAGAACCACTTAAGAAACTCTCAAAATTAATTATAAAATAGTGAGTTTTAAATGGTACCTGAGGGACCCGGAAGACCCTTTAGGATTCCAAAGGTGCCAGACTTCCTTGGAAGCAGGACATAGCTTATCACTTGCTTAACATGTCATACAAAACATACAACAACAAAAATAAATTCACTTTCTTTTCCTGGGTACCAGTAATTTTTTTGTGGTTGTCTATTCTAAGATGGAACTGTGCCACAAAGAAGGATATTGACTTATAAAACATTTAATACTCTGCAGTAATAACCTAGTTGACCAACAGCAAAGATGACCCTCATGCCTAATTCATTACACACTGTCAAACCTAAGGGATATTAAAGAATATTGGATGCTGGAAAGCCCATTAATTTTGTGTGTATTTAAACAATACATGCTTAATATGTATATTTTAAATTGCTTATTTTTAAAATCATGTAAATGTATTTTTAATGCAAGTATAATTGTGTCCCCCACATTTATCTAATTATTACTTTTGAGAGAAGAACTGGGCTCCAATATACCAGAATGAAATGTTTACAATTTTATTAACCTAAAAAGCCTGAAACAGCTGCGTACCTATTTATTCCCAATGGCGTTTCATCCGATAATGTAAATAAATGTTGTAAGGCACATATAGAAACCCCATGGTTAGTAAACATGAAAGTTTCCACCCAAAGGCACTTGTAAACTCATGGGTCTGGATGGCTCTTCCCCAAACCCCAATGGAAAGGAGACAGGAGACTTCTGAAGGCCAGTAACGTGAGACTGCTTCCCATATCTGACCTTCCAGAGCATCTTTTTCCCTCCCAGAGATCTTACTCGTAAATACACGTACATGTCTTCTCCTTGCCCTCCGACTGCTATTCCCTTTTAATGGGAAAACAATGGCATGTTTAATTCAGAAAACCACTTTTAAGGTGCTCCACTGGGAAATATTTTGTCAAGAACTATAAGTCTGTAACCATAAATTTATAGTGTGTGTAAGCTGTCCCAAATATCAATTGAGAATTATATCTTTACATCCACTTTCATAAATGGTATATATCCTTGTTGATATTTTGCAATCACTGCATGTTATTATCGTTCCCCTTTGAAGGCTTTGGGTTTGAATATAATTGAGTCAAGTATATGTATACACAGTATTGCATATTACATCACTCAGTGCAAAATAAAATTTTTTTAAGCACTAGCTTCTTCTAATGTCAGTGTTTCAACAGCATTTCACAAACAAGCATTGATTTTGGTTTGTTGTGTGCTTGCCTGTATATGCACAAACACGTTAATTCTTCCACCTGTTCTCTGATGTAAATACCATGTTGCCAAGAAATTGTCACTTATTTCGTGGTCACCCTGAAGTCATCACAACTTTTCAGTGCTAATGTCCATCATTATAGAAATATTACTAATTCTGTTCTAGAAGATGTTTATTAGCCTTTTAATAAAATGAAATTATTTCACTGCAAGAAAGTGTATCTTTTCAAAGCAAACAACTTCAGCTACTGATATAAGAGGAAGATGTTTTGGGAGACCTTCTTTTGTACCTTGTAAATCTTTTTTTTTCTATAAAATATGAGAGTGATATTTAGTTTAGTTTACATCACTTTGGGAATAATAGGTGATCAATAAATACTTGACTAAATTAATAAATAAGATATAATATAGTCATATTTAGCTTTATGAATAATTTTTTCCCTATTCTGATTTCAAAATACTTTTCATAAATTTTTTTTGACTTTGTTTTTTTTAAGTGTACAAGAGCTTTATCAAAAAAAGTATAAAATATTTATTGCAGAACATAAAAGAAAACCTAAATAAATACCATAGTCACAATTGAGAACCCTCACATTACAAAAGATCATTTATTTTCCCTAAATAAAATTATAAATGTATTAAACTCTCCAAGGCTAACATTACAACGAGGGAAGTACGGCATTTAAGCATCTTCACTAGGGTGCAAATTTTTATTTTATTTTATTTATTTACTTATTTTTAAGTTTATTGGGGTTGACTTTGTAAATAGTGTCTGTAATCTCCAGGAGATTTTGGGGGGAATAGCTTAAGTAGATGAATATTACTTTTCTAAGAGGGTCACAAGTTGCTGAGCCTAAAATGGAAAATCCCAACTTTCTCTAAGAAAACTGAACAATAGTGAATAGGATTTTTATTTTCTCACCACCTGAGAACTTCTGAGCATCTTAACAATGTGGCAAATGACACCAATGAAACTAAACATAATATAAGAATGCCAACGGTACAGTCACCGTGGACAGACACCCGCAACCAAAACTGTAGCTGGACAGTGGAAATGGAGCTCGCGTGTTCTGCAGAGTACGTGTTCTGATGCACAAGAGAGCACTGGTGTGAAATCCGCCCCAAACCAAGTCTGGCCTCCCCACGTCTGCGGTAAGACTTCAGGGTCGTGCTAATGGCCAGGTTCTTGGACTTGATGACCCCTCTAAAAAGGCATGGTGGTGAGTATCTGCAGGGTTATGCACACTCTCCCTGCAACTGCCCCTACGTTTTCTTGTTCTTTTCTCTCATTTAAATCACTTCCTGATGTAAAATTGTTTTTTGTTTTTCTTTCCCCTTTAATGTGGGTGGGAGCCATAGAACTTTTTTCTTGATAAAGAATGAAGGGAGAACATTTATTTATTTATTTA